>BMAO01018928.1:0-247151 GCA_019973975.1 Trichonephila clavata
TTACTGTTCATCATGATCATACTTCACCATAGGTAATATCTCTAAAGATAATTTGTGCGTTTGAATTCAGGCCATTTTAGGTTTTTGTGATATCATAAATTGTAAATACTACTAAGTTATATTCTGTACAGTAAATATTATCATCAAAAATTTCATCTAATTCATTAGTTAAGTGCAAGGGTTACTTTTTAAGATTTATCATCAGTTTTAATCTGTTGCTGAACTTTGGAAACCAATGGATTTTAAGTGAGTTAAATATCTTGTTGGTGTGCCTTGAATAGTAATGATTATAAAAACTATACTATATATAGGCTATACTTGTTGTTGTCAAAGAATCTGAACAAACTTCACAAGAATTACAGGAATTGGATGCCAGCATCCATGAAAGGGTTGATATTAATGGATAGAACTTTCATAAGTTATGTTGCAGGTGTAACTGATGGCATAAAAGAAAAGCAAATATATTTTATATCAAGCAAAAATTTAACAAAACAACTATTTTTTTTAGTTTATTTCTAATAATTAAACTTAATTTTCTAAATACTCATGCTTTGATTGAAAACATTTAGAAATGTGAAAATCGTTTTAACGTCTAATCTCACTATCACTAATTTTAGATTTTTTTTAATTTATAAAGATCCATACGATGAGAGCTTTTTTAAAAGCTTAGAAATTTAATGAAGCTTAAAAGAGTTTTAGAAATCAAACTAGCATTGTCTAAATCTCCTTTTTTTGTGAGTATTTTTTTCTTTTTCTTTTTTCTTTGCTGTTTTTCAAGTCAAACTGAGCTCACTGTATACCTGTAGATCCCCTATAAAAGACTAAGAAGACTTCTTAAGTCTATTTCACTCACAGAAAAAATAAAGGATGGAATCTTTGATAAATGCGAAGAGTCGAAAAACGTGACTCGAATCTGATCGTGAGAAAGAACGAAAACCACGCGACTCAGAAAAATTCAAGGAATAAATGCTACAATCCTAATAGGATTTGTGAAAAGATCCACTGTTTAGAATACTGCTGAGATTTAAAAATTCGTAACTGCTTTCAATACTAAAGTAAATAATACTTGCAACAAAATATTAAGATTCCGTTCAGCAAACTATTTAAAAGGGAGCTTTGTTCTAAGATCAAAAATACATTCTCTCTCTCTCTCTCTGTATTGATTCAACGACAATAGCTAAATCTAATTTTTTTTTAAGAAAAAAGCAGGAAAAAATTAAAAATTAAGTAAAAAATTTTTTTATTCCATTAATTAAATTAAATTGTGTATTAATATCAATGGTATAAAATGAAACATTTTAGCTTAAAAATGTTTTATATTTAACAAAAAAGGGAATTTTTGGTAAAGTAGATAAATTAAAAAAATGTTATGTTTTTTAGTGTGTGATTGATTTATCTTCTATTCAAAAGCTATGAACTAAAATTTGGCATTTATAATTATTTTTATGCTATTTACACTGAAAATGCTTTGTGTCGTAAAATCAATTTTAGAATTGTATAAGTTTCCACAGCATAGTGTAAATAATTAATTGCAATAATTCACGACTACAAACATTATCTCCGCTTAGTGAGGAAATTATTTTTTCATTATATCTTTTTTTACTTCTCCTTATAAATAAATTGTAGTATTAATCAAACCATAATAACATTAGACTAAAGTTCATAAGAAATCTTTGAACAGCAATTAAATGGATTAACGCGAATAAATAAAAAAAATTCCAAGACTATGTCCGATATTATTTTCGCTCACAATATTTTTTAAATGGGGTAGTAATGTCAACGTCTATGTATTTGTGAGTTCATATAGTTACATAACGATCATGGTTCAAAATTAAACTCAAAAAAATAACAAAGGAATTCATGAAAATTTAGCGGCAATAAAGTACGAAGTCGTAATCAACAATAAGTTGCATTGCCCAATATAAAGAGGCGAGGCAAAAAAAGGAAGAAGCAGTGAAAATAATTAGGAGAAAGGACATAAACTCTTCCTATTTCTGGAATGTAGTAATGAGTGCAACTCGTTGAATTACCAAACAGCATTTGTAAATTTAATTAAAAGTATAAGATCCTTGCACCTACTTTTGTTTGAAAGTCGTCGGCTATTCTTAGTCAAGAATCAGGGAACATTCATCAGAGTAATTTAAAATGCGTATTTCCACCTTTGAAAGTTTTCTTTTGTTTAAAGGTTAAACTGTGTTTGGGAATTCTACTATTTACTCAGTATGGTCTATGTAATAGATTCCTTTAAATTTATTATTTGTTGTATAAAAGGGTGTATAGGGAACTCCTACTTTGTAAAAAGTAAGTTAAAATGCTAGGAAACTTATTTATTAGGATAATTTTATCTAAATATATAAAAAAAACCAAGAAAATATACTATATTCCAGATTCTCTAAGTCGTATTTACTATTAGTACAGACAAAAAAGTATACTACTAGAAAAAAGAAATATCCGAATGGAAAGAATGGTAGATGTAATGTGATTATACTGAAAACAAACCGTTAACGAAATCCTTCGTATTGTAAGTTTTCTTTTGGATATACAAGCTATAACAGAAAAAATATCAAATATGTTACCTCCCTCGGGCTTTGATGCAAGCCATTATCCAGTTTATCACGACGGCCGCGGTGGCCGAGTGGTCTAGGCATCGGATCATGGCTAGCGTGTCATGGGTTCGATCCTAGTACCACTAAAGATCCGCCGTGTAGGGGAGCGATGCACGTTAAATCTGTCGAGAGCTCAAACGTCCTCCGTTGGTGTGGCGTGGTAGTTAGGAGAGGGAGGTGCCAGCTCAGGTGTCGTCCGCGTCACTTGACCATGGTTCAAAATTACGCGGACCGTCGCCAAAAGCCCTCGTGTTGCTAATCAGTGCGACGTTAATCTTCTCTCACTCACTCACTCCAGTTTATCACTGACTCGCTGTGTTAGTGGATGTCCAATCCTGGATTTGCTTGCCATACATGTACAAATTGGGGATTTATATTGTGGCAAAATCCAAGATAAGTTGGAGTCACCTGTTCATCAGAAACCAAGCAAATTGTATTGGAAAGAGTTTTGGCAATCGCGCCAACCAAAAAGTGTTGGAGAAGTACGAATAGGTAGTAGAAGACAAAGCATGTCCTGACGGAAATTATCGTGTTGAAATTTTACGGAAGGGGAAATAAAAGAAAGGACAACATTACGGGATTTCAAGTTTCTTCGATATACTGCCATGCTGCGAATAGTTTTTACACCGCTGGAAACGCTCTTGGAGGAGTTCAACGAGAAGTGGCAATTAGCGTAATGACCCTGACCTCAATCTCCGTTAGCTGAGTCCCCTAGTGTTGGTTATTGTAGGGACTAGCATTCCAGCTCCTCGACGATTCAATAAGAACTCATCAAGGCTGTAGTTGCCGATCAGAAGATCTTCATGTTCTGTCGTCATATTTGGTTAACCGCTACCTTCCTAATATACTATATAGCCATAGTCATCCATTCTGCCAGCATTATTAGTTAATGGAACAGTCCCGCGGGTCCATGGACAATACGTTTTGCTGCAATACGCAGAAGTTATAGCTGGTCAGCCATGTCTGCCAAAAATTAATCATTAGCATATTTTATTGTAAATTATGAGCATACGCATTTCTAAACCATTTGAATTAATTCAGCTAAATTCGTCGCATTTTATGTCAGAGTATATTTAACACCAAATATGCAAATTTCTCTATTTTTTTATTCATCCATTTTTAAAATTAAATCATCAAAAGAAAAGGCATTTCCTTTTTTTTAAAAAAGTACGAACAATTTTTTAATGAGTTAATACAAATTTCCTGTATTAGATCGTAATATAGAATTAAATGCATCCTTGTTCAAAATAAAAGGTTTAGTGCTATATATGTCTGCATGTTTTATCACACAAATTCCTTTTTATCGTTTTTCTTTTTTGCATTATTCCATTCTCATTTTTGTATAGCCAAATAAAACATCCATGCACTTTAACGTATTATGAATAATAACTGCATTTCTTTGATTAGTTAAGTCTACGTCTGGTACAATAACATGTTGCTGAGGAAGTAGCTGTAAATAATGTTAAATGTCTCAGTAGAATTACATATAAAGAGTTCATTCCACGAATTGCTATTTTAAGCATTTTCAACAATAACATACCGAAGAGAGTGATGTCCCTGTAGTCGCTTGAAATTATGAAGAGTCATTAGTAACTGGAGAGGCTAGTCCAGCAAGCTTCTGTATTATGATTTACTAACGTGGTCGTACTATTGAAAATATGACACCCACACAATCATTTTAAAAAATTACGGAATTCCATTAACTACATTTGTGTGACACATCACCGAAACAGACCAATCAGTGATCAGTATGATTACATAGCAGCGACATTGTGTCGTTGGGAATATTACATATTGGTCTGCTTCCATAGCAACCTTAACTTTGCTTTTGTTATCATATTTATATTAAAACTGTTAGCTTATTTAAAAAATATATTGGGATTTTCTTAATTTAAAATTCTTGTTATTTTCTTCCAGTAAATTAAATTTTCTTCCAATTATCTGCAAGAAAAACTTGATTAAAAATAAATTTTGATGAAAAACCTTTAAATGTAATGTAGCTCTATTAATAATTTATTCTTTCATGAAATTTTAAGAAAATAGAAAAAACAATTTGCAAAATAAGTTTCATAAAAACTGTTTTTACCGGTATATAAAGAATGCCAATCTTTCTTTTTAAAAAATAGAAATAGCAATCGTATTAACTTATAACTTCACACAACGCGGTTTTTTTTTTTTTTTTTTTTTTTTTTTTTTTTGCTGAGTAAATTAAACAGATAAAAAATAATTAGAAAAATCAATTTTTGTTTAAGAGCTTAATTAAACAAATTATTTTGTTTTTCTTATCAAAGATTATATGAGCATGGAATAATATCTAGTTTTTTGCATGCTATTTTTGCATTATACGTAAAATTTGCAATTTAGAACAAGAGAAGAGGTTTAATTTTTTTATCTAACATATTAAAAGTCGTTCTCTGAATTATAAATAAAAAGTCAGTAAACACTCCACTTTATGAAAGGTTTATAAAAATTCTAATTTTCCAGCTTATGAGCGTATATGAAACTTACTTAGGAAATTAAGCATCATTTTACAATTTTTTAATGAATTTTTTCTAGCATCCTACGTACGATTAATTACAATATTATGATAATATATTTTGAAAAAGTTATTTACAGCAGTTTTTAATGATTTATTGTGAATATTAAATTTTACAATGAGAAAGAGGTAATTATAGAGAATTAACTTTTTTATTACAGTTTTGATAGATTTACATGAATTTCCCTTTTCTTATTAAAAAATTGTAAGTAATTGACATAAGAAAAATTGAAGAATATTATTTCTTAAAGTAATAACTATAAATATGTCCATACATAAATTTTGCATTGTATAATGTATACAATCTCAAAGATTAAATCTCATATGTGAGAGGTAAAAACGTTATCACATAACTTTTATCAACCCTTCGTACACAATATGGAATTTAAAATCCCAGGCTTAATAAACTTAGTTAAAAATCGCAATATTTTTTAAAAGAAACTTAATCTCCTAATTAAGCATTCCTATAATTAAATTATTGTATTTCAATTTGTTTATGTAAATAAAATAATCATGATTAAACATTGTATCACACAAGTAGTATTAATATAAAATTAATTTTTAAGAAAATTGTCAAAGGAAGATTACTATATTCATAAATCATTTCCACTCTTAGATTTCTGTTTTGAATATTACATGGCAGAAATGATGCACTATTGCCAAATGAATTTTTATCCTAAAATATCTAAATGATATGTTTTAAGTTTATCAAATATATCAAAATGGATTACAGGCTTAAGAAAATTATATTTATCTGCACAAACCCCTAAAATATAAAATGTAAAAAAAAAATTTCTGAGTTATTTAGCATCGAGAAGAGAGGAAAATGCCAAAATTGTTTAGGCAAATATTGGTGTGCTGACAATAATTGTATAACAATTTATCTTTTTAAATATCGTATTCTTAAATCTAATAAATGGGAAATTTCCCTATCTAAATGCACTGGAAATTACTTTAAGCAAATTTTATGCTCTGTTATGCCATGAATCTTATTATCATTACATTTGCATTATTTGCACTTTCTAAATAACTATTGAAAATGCTTCATAGATATATTAAGTTAACACTTTCCAATCATAAAACCATTGACACAAAATAAATACAGAATTATCGCTGACAATCAGGGAACTCATTGTGTTTATACATCTTAACCACAAGAGTGTATGTTTTAAAAACTTAATAACATTCAAAGATTCTAAAGTCACAGAAAACATCAGTACTCTGATTACTTAACAGCAGCCAATTTAGACTGTGCTACATCATTGTTTGTATTGCAAATTAGAAGCACCTAGAAACACTTCTGAGCATTTGCACCAACATAGTCGAAATGCTGTAATCCAATAAAGCAACATAGGTATCAAACAAGCGTTGATCCCTTTATTTAATATCCCTCCTCTACAAGGAATCAGAATTACAAACACAGTCTATGATACTATCGGGGAATCCATTTGATCACGATATAATAGCAGCAGTAAAATGTATAATTATTGCACAGCAACAATGTCGCAAAAAGCTTCTATAGAGAGATATATAAACATAATCAACAGCTGAAAAATATAGTTAATTTTTATTTAAATTGAAGAAAAAACAGCAAAGTTGGAAAATAAATGATCTTAGAACAATTTATTATTTATCGCATTATGTTTTTCAAGAAATAAAAAGAGCTGATTATATTTGCGTAAGATTTTAATTACCCTAACACTAATTAAATTTTCAGCATCAAGAGTAATGTATATCAGGGTGTACACAATTTATACATTTCAGCTTATTCATAATTTTATTTTCCTTTTATTTCGATCCTTTAAAAAAGTAAAGAATACATTGATGCCCTTCATACATGCCACTTACGTATTATGTGTTTTTTACCAGAATAATGAACGACAAAAAAATTCAAAACATTGTGGTGGCTTGGTAGAAAGCAATAATACTCTTTAAATATACAAGCTTTGAGTTTTAGAGACAATCTACTAAATAATGAGTTCTATTTTTAGGTACTTTCATGGATAAGACTAACTCAAAACTGAGAGAGAAATATATTTTTATAAAAGTACTCGGGACTGTTTATACAGTATAAAAGAGTCGAGAAAAAAAAGTAAAAATAATACATTTACGTCAAAAGATTTTCAAAACTGTTTTGACAAAACAGATAAGAATACTTTAAAGCAATTTCGCTATCTATTTTTTTTATTGGAAAAGTTTTTATAGTGATAAATGAGGCACTTGATAAAGAAATATACCTTTTTAAAAAAAAAAAAAGAAAAGGAAAAGAAAATGTTAATGAAAGCACAAAATTTGGGAAAGGAATTTAAATTTTCATAATCAAGTATGATATCATCATTTTATATAATTTAAAAATAGGTATCGGGATACGATATACTTAAAAGTATTGTCCTTTCATTGTTTAGAAAAAATATTTTAACAATGATGCGTTGACACAGATACTAGGCTGTTCATACGTTACTAAGATATTATAAGAAAGTGTAGAAAAACTCCTTAAAATGCACCATGTATGTGTATGTGTGATAAGGCTTTAAATTTTAATAGGTTTCAATATATTAATATTAATTACTCACTACAGCATTAAGACTTAAAATTTTTAAATTACGGAAGTGAGAAAAACATTTTTTTGACGAACTTCAAAACCTACGTTGGAAATAAATATGTTGAATTTTATACAACACTGATTCATACATATCGTACTAATGAAAGTATTAAAACGAATTACTGATTTTATTACTAAAATATATGATTCCCATGTTAACTTGAAATTAGTAATATGTTTTGTAAATTGAATTTTAAAAAGAGGAAAATCTAAATGTGTACTGTTTGTAATACTGGCTGGAGAATAATTTTAAAAAATTGTAATTTAATGTTGCTAATACGCATATGAATCCTTATAATGTCAGGAGAAGATAAACATATTCTTTATTTTGTTGATTTGTTCTTTATTCATAAAGGACAACAATATGTGAATGTTAATGCTATATTCTTTTAAATATTTCTTAATTTTCTTTTAATATTTTTTGTAGTTATTGAATGTCATTACAAAATATCATTTCAGAAGAAAAATCAGTTCCTTTTTTAAGGTTACACAGAACTTAATTTAAAAATATCACATTTTTTTCATAATACTAGAGTGAAAAGCATTGCACAGCTATGTTTTATTCAAAATTTATTAAAATGTATCAATTATGAGGAAAACAAATCTTATAAACTCACATTAAAATTTAAACATAACATACTTTGTAGCATTTTATTTCATTTCAGGTACGGTGAATGACCTCAATAGAGCTATTTGACACTAAATAGAGTGATTGAGTATTGCATTTTGAAAGTTTTAAGACTTTTTTCACATCTCAAAGATTACAAGAGCAAAAAATGGAGGGGGGGGGGAATTCGACAAAAGTCTAATCGGTCTGCACAATGTTTTGGAAAAAATGTTTCAAAGCCATCACTTCAGAAGGGGTGAAAAAAATCCATTCGCAGACTTGTCACAACTGTGCCGAAAATGCCAAAACTATTTCCCACTCTTTTAGCAGGAAAAGCATTCTGCGCATGCGTAAAGGATGCTGACAAGCATCTGTGATAGCATCTTCCTAACGGAGCACGAGGAGTTGGAAAGTCGCGGCATCATAGAGCGGTCGTGAGCTTTAGTCCTTCTCATCTCATTACACGTCTGACTAACTTCAAAACTTAAGGTAAGCTCATCATGGATTAATTTCTTTTAAATAGTAAGGAAAAGTATATTACTTTTTGTTAGATGCAACGAATTTTTATCGTGTTTTATTTTTTTAAAAAATGGAAGAAATATTTTTTTATATTCTCTAAGCACAAAGTTATTTTGTTGTTTGCTAATTTTTAAGAGGACTCTTACATAATTTTTAATACTTCTTCTAACATAAGAAAGTGGAGCTTTTTTGCAGTATTAAAAAAATAGGGAAAGGTATTTAAACTTTTTGTAATCCAGAAAAATATGTATATTTGCTACATTAAATAATGAATCGAAATATAAAAAATTTGTGACTTTATTTGTTTGGATGCATGATTTTTTTGTTCGTATAATACTTAAGATGGTATATTCTTTTTATATTTTGTTTCTAATCTGTATCCGAAATTCAAATAAATAAAATATACAGTTCTTACTCTTGACTCCAAAAGTTTCAGATTTAATGAGAAATAGTTTTTTTAGTACAGTTATTACTATTATCTATTTTTCTTGATATCTGAATTCAAGTTATATAAATTATCCAACCATCATTTCGCAAATTAAAAAAATTCATACATATTTCATGTTTTTCTGCATCGTACTCTCGAGTTATACTTTATTCAGACTTGCACTAAGTCTACTTTTTTAACACTTTGCAACAACTAAGAGAATCAATAAAACTTATTTGACAAATATTTTACACAACATCTAATACGCATTTAGTAGCTACTGATAAAAAAAGAAAAGAAAAATAAATTCGTATTTTTTATTGAAAAATGATCTGCGATTAGCAAATTAAAAATTCTGAAAATTAATTCTAAGCAAAACATTTATAAATCTGTTGTGATCTGCAGTGCATGTAATTAATATTGGTAAAATTTCTTAAAACTTCTTTTGTGTTTTTGAGACAAAAAAATCTCAGTTTCTTAAGGTATCCGACTACTTGCAACCACTTTTTTTTAAAAAAAATAAAGATAGGGGGATTTTTTGCAGTTTTTACATTTTTTTAGTACATTTTAAAAAAAATTTCTAAAAATAAGACGAGAAAATTAAAGTATTACTAAAATGGGGGAAAAATTGGTAAAAATTTTAAAGAATTACATAAACAAGGCCTATTCTGTACAAAAAGTTAAAGAACAAATTTTCAATTTTTCAACTTTCATGAGTTGCTTTGCTATTAATTTCTGAAATGTCCTTGAGTATAGGAGATATATTTCAATTTTTACAAAAACTAGAGCATTCTACATTAATCATTATATAAAGCTGCTTAAAAAAACAGTGATTATAATCACATAAGGAATTGCAAATTTTGTAATAAGACAGTGATTGATAGATCTGAAGGTTAAAACACTTCTATTATTATGTAGAACATACACAAAAAATTTCAGTTAATTATTTTCAAAACTTTTTGAACAATCGCTGTCCCCGTTTGAGCATTTTCAAAAAAACACATTTCGAGTAGAACGCATTTAAAAGTATGCCATCTTGCTTAAAGTAGTGGCATATGCTTTTAATTAAACACTTGTGGTTTTTGTTCCAGGGAATGGAAAATAATAAACTTAGTATCCTTATAAAGCTAATAAGATGGCACATAAAATTAAATCATAAAAAATAATCAATTCTTGGCAAAATTCACAATTTTAGGTGAGTCGGATACTTAAAATGTTTTCTGGTACCTTCTCATGCATGTGACGTATACATTAAAATTTTTAAGTTTTAAATAGTGCTTCAATGAAATACAGTTACCCAGATTAAGCAATTATTATAATTCTAAACATATGAAATTTATTCTACCACAAATGTACGAAATAAGTTTATCAGTGACAATTTTGAACCCATGAAATATCTTGAAAATTAAGGTTGGAATATTTTGATACTAAAATACTTAGATTCATAAGGTTGTGATGAGATATTTCTCATATTTTTTTACTAATTTTATTAACATTTATGGTGCGCAGAATGAAATATGTGTTTAATTTATCTTATCAAAGAAACGTAAAAATAAGTTTTGAGTCTCAAAGAATTACCTTCAAAAGCATTTTTCATGCTCAATAATTTCAATGAATGATAACTGATAATTCCATATGAATATCCTCTACTTATTCAGTTCATATCTACATTAATTGACAAAATAAGTTCAACTTAATGCATAAATAGCTTCTTTCTACCATAGAAAAGTACATGCTGTTTTAATGCAAGAAGTATAAATAAATAACAAAAAGCTAATACAATATCTTTCGAAATTTAAGAAATTTTAGATATGTTTGTGACTTTTAAAGAAAAATATAGGAATGTTTTCATTCAATCATATAAATTTTTTCTATTATTGTATTTAAAAAATAACATGAATAATTAGTTCTTATACAGTTCCATTTTTCGCTATTTCATAGCTTAAAATGTCTTAATAAATGTAAATTGAAAAATAGATAATGATACAAATAACTGTTCTTTTTTAAAATTTAAACTTACCAGAATTTTTTTTGTTTATCTTGTTTGGAGGAGTGACATAATTCTAGTCTCATGCAAATTATTAAAACTGTATTTTCTTACCAATTTCATGACTTAAATATGTTATTTATCTAATACTTTAAAGCACTGATTAAATGTTTGTTTAACTCTTGCTTATTTTCTGTTTCTAATTTTTTGTGTGTGTTTCTAAATAATATATAACAATGTTCAAGCCTAAATGACATTAAATGTGCCAAATTATTATGTATAAGATTTACATTTTCTGTTGACTTTTAGTTAAAATATGTATGATTTCAGTAAACAAAGCACTGAATTATGCTTTGGAAGTTTCGTAAATATTAAGAATGGCATTTCTTAGGGAAAATTCACTCAGCAAGAAGCTCACATTTGAAGGATTGTGTGTGTACTTTATGTTTTATTATAAATTTCTCTTTTTTATTTCTAAATCTTTGGAATATTCCTCTTTTTTATTAATATTCTGCTATACAAATCAATTATCATCCGAAATGATATTTAAAATTGTTAAGAAAGAGTTAACTGCTCGAGTTTACCCAGGAATAATTTTCGGCAAAACCAGTATAACCAGGCTGAAGAATATGGAATCTAAATTAAATTGAACTAGAACTTCAAACATCTAATTTTAGAAGTGAAATAATTTGATAATATCATTTTATCTTTCAATTTTTGAATTCAAAAATTTTTACTCTCTGTAAAACTATTACAAGATTCTGAAGAATGCGTGAAATATTCAAATTATTAATTTCAGAACTAAGCTCTATTTGTTAGAAATATATCTAAAATAATCCAGAAAGTATGATCAATAACGATTAAATTTCTACAAATAAGCTTTTTTTTTGTAGAAAATTAAATTTATCATGAACTTATAAGAAGAAAATGTCCTTTTTCACATTAAGGATATTAAAATAGAGCATATCATTTTTTTTAACAGAATGCATTCTATGTGCTACCAATATTTTAAAAATATACCTATTCTAGTAAATAAATTAACTAGCTTGTTTACGCCCCAAACTATGAACGCTACAAAATGCTTGCAAAAATTCACAATATTAATCCCTTTTTATATCAAACCAACAAAAGTTCCTTTACTCTCATAGACCTCAAAAAGCTACTAATCCTATAGAGAATATAGGTTGTGTGCTGCAAGATATAGCAACAACCATGACAGGAAAGATCTGTAAACCATGATAATGCTTCAATTCCTTATGTTTATAAAATATGGATAATATGACAAGTTATATTATTTCGCGAAGAAAAGTACTTATAAGAGAAGAACATTGTAGAGCCATAGAATAAGATTATCTCTAGAGAACTGTAATGTACAGGTAAATGTTAAATCTCTGGGTAATTTACACAAACAGGTTAGATTTAGAGCGGTTCCGGCAAGCACACTGCGGAGAAATTCTACTTCTGCGGCGGCGACTAAGATTCATCTTCCGGTGCCCCTTGATACCAAGCTTCCCCGATAGACTGTTTATACCCATTCAATTAAAAGTTCGCACGAAGTATTAAAATAATGCATGTGTTATTATAGAAAGTGCTGTGTCACTTAAAAGTACACATATTGCTTCGATGTAACCACTTTATTAAAGTTTATAATGATTCGTGGGGTGGTACTTGGATTGTGTTGGAGATTTGAAATAAAGTTATTTCGTAAATTTGTTCCAAAATTGTCCAAAATGAATAGTATGACTTTAAAGATATATAAAATTCAGTAGACAGGTTTTTAAAAAATATCAGCTTACTTTTTTAAAAAAAATATGTAGATTTTTCTGATTATTATTTCTCGATAAAACTGAAATATAATTCTTTTAAAAAAAAACATTTTTTTTAATTATGATGCATTTTTTTTGTTTCTTACAATAACTAACATTTAAAAATATTAGTTTTATTTTGCCAATAATAAAGAACTTATCTTAAAATATTTTTATAAATCGTTTGCTTTGCAAATTAACATAATTTGATTTTACACAAAACTTTTTAAAGAATTTAAAATAGTCTATAAGAGGAAAGATAGATCAACAATGAATATATTTTTTACTGTCAATAATCTAAAAAAAATTAGCTCTTTTTAGATTATTTAAGATGGGTTATATTTAACCATTAAAAGCCTCACATACTAATTAAGCAATAATGAAGAAGCCCGCTTTGATTTCTTTATATTCGTTTAAAGTAAATACATAAATATGCCTGTTGATGATGACTATCATTTTTCAATTTTTGAAGTGCAGCTTACCAACATTCGTCTTCTAAATTTAAGAATCAATGACTTTTATAAGTCAAATAGTGTTTATTTGCATTCACGTTTTTTAAAGTAATTAAAACAACCGTATAGTCTGACAAACACATCATGTTATCTTTCACAGATGTGATGAAAAATTCTAACTCTCACTGTATATTAAACGTTCTATTTTCATTTAATTTTATTTCTTGCAGTTTGACACAAGCTGGGTAAAAAAAATTAAATATCATTTTAAGAAGGTATTACACTTGCTCTAAGGACATAATCATGCTGTGTTTTAGTAAAACTACAGATTAAGAAGTAACAGTAACAACTGAATGGCAACCAGCACGGTACAAGTTTGACAAACGTCATGCCTCGGCCTCAACTTATGAATATTAATTGTAAGAAAATAGTTTTTGTGCAAAGACCAGACAACAAAAGTCCGGAATTGCTGCCGTTTTGCGTTACGCGGGTTTTCTATCGCTTGAAATAGACAATTGATTATAACCTCTAGTAACCACTGAAACTTATATTTATATGTTCTTTATTTATTTCTTATAAATTTTTAAATATCCGTTATCTAAATGAGTTTAAATCACTCGATGCAAAGTCTAGCTTCTATGAATGTCGCACAAATAATTCACGGAGGCCTCATGCAAACTAAAAAAGTCGTACGTTTCCCACCTATAGAGTATGTGAAACTTCAAACCTACTTTTATCATGAGGTTAACAACACCAAATTTTTCAACATTATACCAAGTTATAATATCAAACCACATTTTTTTTTGCTTAACTTTTTATAAGTTTTTAATAATTGTTTTGATAACTATTTGGTGGAGCGTCTTGAGTTTTGATTACTTATGATTAAACGGAGTTTTTTAACCCTTTCGGGGGTCATTTATTTCTCTCTTGAATTTCTCCTAGTTTTTTTATATTTTATTAACAATTAAGCAATATCATTTAAAGAAATATATTGTATTTTGCGGAATTTTATGTTTACATTTAAACTTTAAGGAAGGGATGAATACTTACAAAAAAACATTCGACTTCATAAAGAAAATTAAATTTAAGGATGATTATTTGCCATGAAAAGATGAGAAACATGCTGCAATACCCAAGGGGGAATCGCATTCTGTACACATGTAGCTCGTCCTCTTTCCTTGTCCCTTTCTGCGACATTTCCTACATCGTCTATAGTTGGAAACCATCTTTGGTAAATGATTTCCACACTGGTTTTAAGCAGACATCATCCGGAACTACGGCACTTCTTTGCTTGGAAGCTAGCAGGACGTCCTTTCCTTTTTCTGGAGGAATATCCGTCTATTAGCTGAGGAGCTAATGATGCTGTATGAAATGTTAGCTGGTCTAAACTTCTGTTTCTTTTGCACACTTGCCTCAGCAGGAAAACATTTATGATGGCAAAGTCAATAAAAAAAATAAAGATACGCGCACGCGCGATGCCACTATTTTACAGATCTTTTTCTTATTTGTTATCTTTTTTTTTTGATCGAAGTGATCAACCCCTTCCATGACATCGTCATATACAGCGACAGCTTTTGGGCAAGGTACTTCTTTAGTACCCTTTTTTTTTTCGTTCTACTTACAGATGTCATAATCACTGGATTATGTGCAGTAGCACAAAATTGAAGCGGGAATTAGTCTTCCCATAATTATGGGTTTTGCGCTCAACGCAGGTGTATCTTGTGAGATCATGTAGATGGGAAGTAATCTCTCTTCCCAAGGCCCACAAAAGAGTTAACAACCATTTAAAAACATTTTTTCATAAAAACATTGAACATGACTAAAATGAATCAAATTCGTATAAGATTCCTTTAAACCCGAATTAAATTTAATTGTTGACTGTTCACTATTTGTAGCTTTTATTTGTATGTATAATTTTCAGAACATAAATTACTTGTTAAAGAAATTAATATTGTTACTTTCTCTATTTTAATAAATAACTAGTGTACAACGTTTTATATAAAAACAAAGCATTCAGTTTTTAATAAAATGAAATTCAATACTTTTTTAATCCAGTGATACTTTTGTCTAATACAAAATATCGTGAAATCATAATCTTAAGGCACAATTTTTGAACAAAGTTGGAATAAAATACAGCCCTTTATTTCCCAGAAAAAGAAGCTGGTAGTTAAAACCATAGATTATTGTGTGTCTTACGAATGATTATTTTCAAAACTCATTAAAAACAATTCATAATACAAAATTCTTGAATTTTTTGCATGCTTCGATTTTTTACATTAAAAATGTAGCTTAATTCTCTTAAATATATAACCAAACAAAAATTCCTTAGACATGGTACATTTTTTTTAAATTTGCATATAATACTAGCAAAACATTTAAAATGTGATAAATAATCTACATCTAAAGTAAGCAAATTTAGCTCTAAATAATACTGATGACAGCCCAAAATTTTTCTTAATTCAGTAGGTTTAAAGATAATAATACATGCATATTAAGCTCACAAACATAGAAGAATATCTTCATGCGAAACTTGCTGATGATTGTTATAGTATCCACGTTAATGCTCATTGCAAACTTTTTGGATATTTTTAAACTTTTAAAATTACTATTGTGGATCTTTTCAATAATTTCATGAACTTTTCAGCTCTTGTTTTTGGGAGCGGAAAAATATTTTTGTCGGCAAAACAATTTGTATTAATCCATATATTTTTGAAACGTTATATAAATCTTATTATTTAAAGGAAAAGATATTTTCTGAAATTTTCCAAATTCCACCTTCGTTATATTTTACTGTAATGTTGAATAACATTGATAAAAAAATTTGTCAATTTAAATATATTTTAATAACCGATAATACATCTAAGCGAAAATTCAGATTGTGAAAGCATATTTTTTTCTTTTTTTAAAAAAATAACTAAAAGCTTTCATTAGATGACCTCTTGCTGCAAAAGTCATTTGTTTTTATTGCTAAGAAGTCTACTATTTTCTTAAAATTTGCTCTAGAAAGTGTGATTACCAATATTACTATACTGATAAATACTGATTAATTCAGAATATAAATACTGATAAGTTAGTTTGCACAATTTGCAGATCTTTCAAAAATAATAACTAAACTTGTAAAATTATAAAAGACATATTTATTCTCACAAGGAACATAAAATTTGCAAGTAGCAGTAATTTTTTAACCAAATAAAACCTGGTATAACGTCAAATAATTTATTTAATATATACCAGAGTATTCATTTATAATTTAAAACACAAATCCTCTGGATATAGAGAATACATTTTTTAAATGTTATCAGTGCTTGGTAAGATTTAATTTGAAACATGGTTTTGTAAATGCTTCAATAGCAATAATTTATTTCACGCTAATGTCCCACTTTAGGAACATAAAGTTGTTCAAGAAGAAAAATGGTGTTCATTCATATATTTAATATTATTTGCTAATTTGTGATTAATTTTGACAAAATAAAATAACTTGTCTCAAAGTCGTCGTGTTCAGACTCGAAATTTGGGCAAATGAATGTAGCTTTTTTTGTATGAAAAATATGCGAGGTATTGCATAACTATTATTATTTGATAAGTATAAAAATTATAAACATTAAATATTTTAAATTGGCAAGAATGCATTACTTTTTATGCAAGTTTTGCTCATTTAGCATGCACTACGCATTGTTTACTCAATTTTGAAATACATATAGGTTGATTCAATTCAATCCACTTTAAAATTGCCATGAGAATATTTTACTTTTTATGTAAACAGTAAATGATTCTGTTTTTGAAGTTTGTTTATTGTTTCTGTGTTTTATATGTGCATAACCTCATCTAATGACTGATATATACAAAATAACACAATAACTGCATCTACTTTAACCGAATTCGCAATATGTAGAAGATATGGCTCTACATTTCATTATGATTTCCTCTAAATAATTATTATTTTTTAGTTACGGAGTTATAAACAAAACTACACTAGTCATTTTTAATTCGATATATTACTCCTTTAAGGTACACAGTTAATGAAGCTTTCAAAGCACTCAGTTATCCTTTAAGTATTATCAAAAATCATTTTTCAAACTCTTGCATTAGATTAAAGAGACACTCTATGAATTTTTTTAGAACCTTTGTTTGAAACGGATTAGATCATCTTCTTACATTTTCACATGTTATGTGCTTTTTCTCCACTTTCCTCGTCACTAAATTTCTATTTAATATTAAAGATATACTTAAGACATCACGTGACTTAATCATATAAGATAATGCATATGACGTTTACTTAAACTGTTTGATTAAGCTTTCCTGTTGTCATTTAAGGTTGTACATGACATTCTATTATATCATTTCTCTTATCTCTCAAGGAAATAAATATGGGGATCCAATAAGTATAATTGAGTGTCAGCATACAATATACACCTTAGATATTCCCCTGTCTTACAACAGCCAAAGTTAGTTTACGTGAATGTAAAACTATGCTTATTTCAGTTATGCTTAAAATATTGATGTGTTCTTTACTTTCTGTCGAAATTTAATAGAGTTTAGTGACGCATATCAGACTAGAACCAAAAAACATCTGTAGATTAACAAATGTTTTTTTTATGTCTTTTTTGATGTGTCTTTTTTGTTGTATTACATCAGTGATTCCCAAAGTGGTCTATATAAACCCCCAGGGGTCTATGACGATCTGCAAGGGGTCCACGACGTAAAAAAAATAATTTGGGGGTCTATGATAGTGGCTCTCATCAAACCAGATCGTGACTAATATTAAAAGGAAATTTAAACAAGTGGAAATCAAACCTAACTATTTAACAGATTTATTTACTAAATTTCATGAGGTTTATTTGCAGTTACATGGCAACAGTATAAATTTTATTGAAACAGGACCACATTTCGCACAGCCTTTCTTGCCAGAATTAAGCTAAAGGAAAATAATTTTGGACGTCACCAATATTTAAATGCCCTTTTTTTAGATTTTGAAACCAGGTTTGAGAATGTTGTGACTATCATAGTACCACAGTAGGCAATGAATTCATATGGTTGCTTTCAAAAAAAAAATGCCAGATTATAAGAATTAAGCTCTATGAATATACATTAACGAAGACCTTAAAGTAAAGTGTAGAAACGATGTCAACAATTTTAGCTTTAAAAGATTTACCTGTTATTTATTCCATATTATGGAATATCTTGAGAAAGTTTTTAATTATTTTTCCGATTGAGAAGGAGTTTCAGTGCGCTTTCTAATCTTCAAAACAAAAAAGAAAGAAGAACCTATTAACCGAGAGATATATTTAGTGTTAAATTCTGATAAGAATGATGCCAAATGTTGAAATTTATCATTGCATCCCCAGATTCCTCTCTCCCTCTAAAAGCTTTTGTTTGTTGCTCAGTTATTTTATGCAGTAATTAAATTTTAATTTAATTAACTAATTAAATTAACTAACATGTGTTTTCTTAAGTTTTAAACTCTTCAATACTTCACTACAGTTAAAAATTTTAATCTTTTAAAGTAAATAGCTCTATACTTGCTGTCAAAAACACATTTAAGTTGATAAATTTGCCCAAATTTAATATTAGGTAAGTAGGGTACCTATGTATTTCATTAACCATCCAGTAACATTAGTTCATTACATTTACTGCCCAAATTTACTTGGGAACCTATGTATTATATTAACAGGTAGGAAATACCATTTTTCAATATGTTAAAACTTTTCGAGAAAGGAAACCTTTATCAGTTCATGTACATAAGAGAATGTGTTTAGTTAACACCTTTAACAAACATCAAAATATTCTATTGATTTTGCAATAAATATGAGCATTCATAATATGAGCAGAAACTAAAAACTCATTAGGCTTTTTTCACAAATTTTTCCAGGTCTCTTTTCTCGCTATCTTTTACCTAGAAAATACAGTATCAGAGTTTACTAATTTGCTTCATGTCATTGCGGTTTTCGTTTTACAAACTATTTAGTTTGAACTCTCATAGGTAAAGAAGTTATTATCTCAATTTTTATTTTTCGATTCAATTAATTTGTTAATTGGATTTTGCACTTTTGATTTTTGTTGCGGCTTTTTTAGAAAATGCTCGATATTTTCTGATATCATGAGATAGGTCTCAAAAGACAGACCTATTTGCAATCAAGAGACACAACCATTTATTTAGATACTTAAACATAATCTGATTATGAACAATGATTTATGTTCTTATAAATATTCGTAGTCTCCCCTCTCTAGTCATGGAAAAGGCTTTTATTGTGATCAATAATCAATTTTTAAATGAAATATATTATTTCCATATTCTATTTCAAACTTAAAATATATTTGGAATATAATATTCTCGTTGTAAAGGTAAAACACCAACAATGAGCTTATAAAAGATTAGATTATCTTGAAAAGAATGTTTTTATGTCAAAATAAGTTAAAAGGTTATTTTTAAATTGACCAGAAATTCGGTCCAAACATCAGAGAATAATCGAATTAACTAATCTTTTATTTGTTTCTTATGGCAATGTTCCTTTAGAAGAGCAAGTTCAGGCTTACAATATACACTACCAACAAACATCTTTGATTTAAACTTTTACCCAAAACTTCTTTTTTAAAAACTACTTTTTATCTACAATTTTATAACTTAATTTTTAGTTATCTTATTTTTACTTTACTTTTATTTTTTAATATATTTATTCAGCTTTTATTTTAACTTTTAATCTTGATATTTTTTATTTTAACTTTTACATTTTAATATTATTTCCTTACTTTCAATTATATTATTTTAAATTGAAATTCTAAGAATGTTATTAATTATGCATTTTCTTTTTGAAACATGGTAAAAATACACATTAATACTAATTAGTAATTTCTTAAATTATCATTTTACTTATCATATTGCATTATATTTGCATTGTGTGACTTATATTGCACTGTATTAGTGTTGAATTGCTTACGTATAACACATATATTTTAATGATATACAAATATAACAATCACTATTCTAAGTAAAGGATCAGATTAGAGCTTTTTCGTAACGAAATGTGAATTTTCTCTTAACAAATAACCGTGTTTACCATAAATTAACAATATTTATACTCATTGGCGAATGATACATAAAATCCATTACATGGTTTTGAAACACAAAAATATTCAGACAGCAAAAGTAGTGTGCAAACGAAAAAAAATACATGTTTGCTCAAATAGTAATAAAAAAACTGAAACTATAATGTTTCATAATAAATGGTTTTGAAACACAAAAATATTCAGACAGCAAAAGTAGTGTGCAAACGAAAAAAATACACTTTTGCTCAAATAGTAATAAAAAAACTGAAACTATAATGTTTCATAATAGATTCTTATAGAATAAAAACTATGTGTTGATGAGCAACTAATCTTAAGAGTTGAACGGATTAAATTCGATTTAACTACTGATTTCCTTGACAAGAAAGGAAGAAATTCGGTAATTCGTATCGAAATACTCCATAACGGAAATCAATGACTGACAAAAATAAATATAACATATTAGGCCCTAGTCGCCAAAAAATGCTGTAGGCAGCTGATAAATCGAACAAATCACTATCCATTTCTGTAGTGATATCAAAATATAAATAAATGAAGGCTCTTCTGAACATTAGTGATTCAAAGGAGAAAAAGTTATCTGATGAATAATTTCCTTACGTTTCCGTGGACTAAATAATCTTGACTTCTAGAAGTTATTGAGCTACATATTTGGTTTTATATATATATAATACAAGAGAGAGATACATTATTACGCAACGCAAAAACTATGGAAGGAATTTAAATTAAAAAACATTGATTGTCTTAAAATATATAAAACAATAAATTGGTATAGAAACGGATAATACCACATAAACATGCTAATATAGTATACATAATCAACCTAAACCTTAAGATAATGAATAGATGCAGAATCTGACAAAAAATAATAAATGTCTTTCTTTCTTATACTTTCATATTCTAAATTTCTTAAGAAATCTATCCAGTTAAAAAAAAAGTTGCTTTTTGTACTGAATACATTTGATTTATCATACAATTGATTCTTATTTTATTATTAGATATAAATGCTAGATGCACTTAAGCAGTGCTTTCGTATGCTCGCAACATTGTATCTTTAAATTTGTTTACTTCAAAATATAATCAGTTTTCTCATTTTGACATTATTTAATATTATCATCACACACACAGCTAGCGATGTTAAAAAATCTGTTTTAAAATAGTCTTTTAAAAGGATAAATCACAAAAAGTTAGCAATTACAACTTCAAATCAAGTTCCACGATTAAGACAATATTACTCATCTAAATATAAGTTTTTTTTAAAGAAGATTCTTTTTTTTATAGTCTAGAATTGATCTTAAGAGGGTCAACTTTATCTCATTCATCAGTTCTGATGCATGAAACGAGATGCGCTATAGCTATATTAATATTTGCACCAACTTAGGTGCAAAAGACAAACTCCGTATCTTTTACGTGACATTCCTCTCTCTTGAATAAACTCAGCCCAAGCTTAAGCCTCTTCAAAGCTTGATTATTTTGCTCCAAAAGGAAATGTCCCATTGGCAAACGTTTACACACTATCATCACCGACGTATTGTGTAAGTGAAGTGATATCTTCTTTCGTGTAGACAGCTGTAGAATGAATTTGTCTCTTCAGTGCTATGAAGAGCAGTTTATTTGGTTTCTGGTTTTCCACATGTAAAAGTTTTGCTCTCTTCATCAGTTCTCTATTTAATTAACCAGCAGGGATCGTGTTTAAGTTCTTTAATTCTTTCTATTATGCTATTGTGTCCACAAAGACAAATATTTAATTTGTTTTCCCTCTGGAAATAACTTCTCAAAGTAAATACAATTGTTATAAAACTATATACTACAAATACAGAATGAGATTATTTTTTCTATAATACTATATATGTAAACTGCATTGTAAAAATACTTTTAGGCATGGACTTTCAAATATTTGTAGTTTACTACTTAAATACATAACTTTAAACATGTTTTATAATATATGAGATGCATTCGAAATCTATTCAGAAACAGTTGCAAATCTTTGAGATGCAAATAACGTTCATAAACATCACTAAATCAAAGGAAGAAATATAACTTTAACCCAAAACATTTTTTGGTATCAACACATTCATTTTTATAAAACTGATTGTTTGATCAAACTCTTCTTCTTGCATGAAGGAGATATGTATTATACCATACCAGAAAAATACATAAATCTACATTTTTGATTCAAAATCTGAACTATACTCTGGATTTAAGCGAATAATGTATCTATTTGAGCCTCAGTATTAGTGATATTTTTATTCAAATCGGATTATTCGTGCTTTTCATCTTTTGAAATAGCTATTCGCAAATTCAGATACTAACAAATATCGATGAAATTAAATAAGGTACGATTGTAAAGAATAGTTTTCTCCGTGTTACCATGCACAGATGCATAAAGCTGTTTACTTCCATTCAAAAATGCCATAGTTTCAATATCAATTCGAAAGCTGCTCGGATCTAAAGCAAATTATATTTATATATAAATTGCATTTAACTTTGAGAACGCATGTTTAAATCATTTAAATAAACGCTCAAATCTACTAAAAATCTTTGAATCAGTATTCAACGTCAAAATAAGACAAAAATTTTGCTTTTTCTTTCACTGCATTTTAAATATTTTTTTTATTTGACTTAAACATTTTAATCCGAAAATTAAGTAATAGCTATGATGATGATATAATAGATTATAAATCTGGAGAATTCCTAGAAATGGCGATAATTTAAACCATTTGTCAATGTGAAATTTACATTCTTAATGACAATTATCGTGGCGCTATTCAACCTTAATGATTTAACGCATAAATTTCCTCGTCATACTATGTGCAACACACGTAAATTGCATTGAAGGAAATTTCATTGTCTGCTCTATCACTTCACAAATCCATTTATTTTACCCCTGTCATAATTGTAACAATATCAGTAACAGTATCAGATATGTTCACAATGGACATATAACCTCATTAATGTATTTTTGTCATTGCTATAAAACTTCTCATTTAATTTTGTCTTTTAATGATTTTAAAGGAGCCATTTAGACAATGTTAATATAACCTATACATTTAAACTCCAAATAACATTTGCCAAATGAGCTTTATTTGTAGCATTCGTACTTTCATCTGTTGTTGCAGCATAAAATTTAAGCGAACATTACAAATGTTTTCAATACATATTCCCATTTCATCAAATAAATCATTTATAAAATTGAAATATTTCAGGCTTCCGTATAGTTCTAATATTATCAGCATGCTATTTTATATTGAGAAGAATTCTCGTTCTACGATTTGCAACTACACCGGTGTCCAAAAGTTATACATAATTGGGAAAGAATAGATTGTGGAGATAGATGAGCCTGTGTGATATTGCACACACATGTTTTTTTAGGCTCACCAGTGTTTATGCATATGTCGCAGGAAAATGACGAAATTATGAATTTGACCAAATATCTAAGGGGATCAATTCCCGGAAGATGTTAAAATAACGTTTCTTGAAGGTCATTTCCCTAGTGAAAAGTGAAAGTCAGTGATATGATCAAAACCCTGAACTGTTTCAGTGAAAAGATGAAATAAAGAAGTCAGGATTTGCGCGCGCGCGCGCGCGCGCGCGTGTGTGTGTGTGTGTGTGTGTGTGTGTGTGTGTGTGTGTGTGTGTGTGTGTGTGTGTGTGTGTGTGTGTGTGTGTGTGTGTGTGTGTGTGTGTGTGTGTGTGAAAATATGCAAGAAGTGTTTCTTTGAAGAAGTTAAAAGATGCGTTAATGAATTTCACTCTTTCGGTGCATGTACCTAAGATCAAGGTCTATTAGATGGAAATTACATCGTATTAGATTTTTAAAATATTTTATACTAAATTGGTACCTCAGTTGGAGTTATAGAAGATTGCCTACCGAGAAAAGTTTATCAAATATCTACTACAACATTTACCGAAAATATTCCTCAGATTAATCTAACTCTGCAGAAAATTATCCTTATTTGCATATCACGGATTTAAGAAGTCTTCCTGTAAGCAATTCAAATTACAATGTAAAACAAAAAGATGTGCTTGTAAGAAAAGTAACATATTTTGAGTAACTCGAGATGACACAAATCAACAAAGTGTTTTAACAAGAATGAATAAGCCTTTATTTTATTAATTATATTAACGAAAAAATTTTGAAATTCTACAACAAAAATCCTTTTTTTAAAGAAAATAGCAGCCTAATTATCTAATAATTTTGTTAATTAGTTTCGAATGAATAATTTGTATTTCAATGACCAATGTTTTATCACTTACATTACATTTTACATTGCACCATTTTTGCTAAATAAACACTTTTAAATTCTTGACAATATTATTTCATCATTTCACTGAAGAAGTTCAGGGCTTTGATCATATCACTAACTTTCATCAGGGAACTGACCTTCACGAGACGATATTTTAACATCTTCCGTGAAATGATCATATCCCTTAGGGACTTGATCAAATTCCTAATTTCGTCATTTCCCTTCGACGTATATACAAATTTTTTTGTCAGTGACATAACAAGATAATGGAAGGGGGCTGTTGGGAATGCTGCTAGTAAAATAATTTTAATGCGCATTTGAAACTCTGACTATCTGTACAATCAATGATCTCAGACATTTTTTATTTGTTGCAAAGGTTTTGATTATGGCTCAAAGAAGACAAAGTAACTTGTTTCAAAATTCAGAATCATTGTGAAGTTAAAGAGTGAACAATCGTAGAAAGCAAAGTCTAATGTCGTAAACTTTGCACAATGCGTGGTTTCCAAATTGTAGAAAAATTAGTAAACAAGTTGTAACAGGTCGACCGAAACTGGCAACACCTAGACAAGTAATTGCACTTCCGTCCGTAGGTGCTCGACGTAACCGACCGTTATCAGACAGGTGTCTTCGAAGCTTGCTGCAACTTCAGGAACTGTATAATTTCCAGACAAATAGCTTAAAGAAGACTCATACGTCCAAATATTTGCGTTTCATTCACATGTGTGTAAAGGAGAGCTCAATTGCGATGGAATCGAGGACAGACAACCGAAACAATGTGATACTTCTGTCGAATCAGGATTCAGTTTACCGAGTAGTTCTTGAAACGGCATAATCTTAAGGTAACGAGGAACACGTTGCTACCCTCATAACACCTCAGAACGAGATCACTATCGCCATGGTATTGTTTAGATGTGGATTGACACGTCTTCTGGAAGCACGGACCTTCACGATCTTAGTAAAGCCAGAAGCTTCAATATGAAATGCTTCTTTTAATGGAACAAAGTACAGTGAAAATTCTTTTAACGGAACAAGGCACAGAGATGAGTTTCTAGTAAATCTTTGTTTTCTTTTTCGTGTGTGCGATTCTTCCTATTCATGTATAACAATGCGACATTACTCGCATTTTTATTATTTTTATGTCGTAAAGGAATATCTTGAAGAGGAAAATTATAGGCTAACAAAATGGCAAGCAAAATCTTAAAAGTCAAATTCGATTGATAAAGCTTAAAACATACTTGGATGAAAAGTTTTTACTCGTTAACGTTTAACTGGGAACATTGCTGAACTCGATTCAATTTTGTTGAAGGAGTGGCAGATTTATCACTACTATCGATCCTAGTACGAAACATTGCTGGGATGCTCGTATTTCAGTAAAAAGTAACTTTACTTTTACTACTAACCAACTCCAACAGTTTGTTATCTTTTTTTTCTTGAAGTGACAGAAAAACTTCTTACCTTTAATGCAATTTATATTGTTTGTATAAATCAAGCCTAAATTTATTTCTGGGAATTCTTTAACTGCTTCCTTTATTCGTTATATTTTTCTGATTAAGGGTGCCAAATTTCATTCCAATCTGACATTTATTTCGCACCCTACTAAAAGAAATAACCATTATTCTTAACTTTTAGACACCGGTGTGGATAAATAGCTTTTACATTAAAATACGTTTGAATTGTTATTTAAATATCTTTGTCTGGACTATAAATTTTTTCTCATTTCTGAGCTTTTGTTTGATATTTTGTTTCAGTTCGCATTTGATTTTGTGATATGTTTTTGCATGTAAAACTTTTATTCTAAGAGGAATCTATACAGGCAATAGGAAAGTCTGTTGATTATATCAAAAATTTAACAGTTCTTAAGCCGAATTTTGAATAACTTACTAACGTGGCTTTTATATAGAAAGAGATCAAAGTAAAAACAACTATATATTTTGGAATGATTTTCTCTTTAAGGAGAAAAATATTGAATTAAAACATTCATACTTTTTAAATTAACGCCATGTTAAAATTGCATTTATAACTTTATAAATAGTAATTTCAGTCGTAATCTTATAAAATTTGTAAGAGTGGGGGGTTTAAATCATACTAAAAAGCTTTTCACTGCGTAATATATTTATCATTTAATCACTGGTGTACTATTATATCTATTTATGTTTACAGTATCTTTTTGCAATAGTATTACTTACATCAACACATAAAATACAAACTATTAAAATAATTCAGCAGCATTTCTTCCATTGTATCTTAAAATATTGTTTCTTCAACAGAATTTTCTCTCTCTTGCTCATAATAGTTCATATAAAAGAAAAACAAATTTTAAAGATTGAATTCAAGATAATTATGAATTTATGCTTTTCCAACTTTGAGAATAAAATATCAAAGCAACCTATTTTTAACACGCTTTTATAAGTTTCACTTGCATGTAACGGAATCTTAGAACTCGATTTTTACCCACTTAAAAAAATCGGATTCATTCGAAATTTCGCACACTTGTCAAGGACTGATGACAATACAATAATTTCATAATTTTGTCCCATTGTCCTTTTCAGGATCGTCAGGAATAAGGATAATCAGATTTGGCGACAATTCCAGATAAAACGTCCAGATTTGGCGATTTATTGCATATATCATTTTTAAATTTGGCGACTTGTTCCATGTACCATTTCCAGATATGGCTACTAATTTCATACATCATTTCCAGATTTGGCGACTTATTTCAGATCTAGCGACTAAAGAATAAGGTGTAACCCTAAAGCAACTGTTTTGAATTTAAAGCTAATTTTATGCAAGTATAAAATACACTTGCGGTTAATAGAAATAAAACAAAAAAAATTTTTTGTATCTGAGAAATTGGAGGGTGGGTGGGTGTTAGCAATTTCTAAGCATAATATAAACATTTTTCTGAAAATGAAAATAAAAAAAAGGCTCGTGCATGTGAGGAAAAAATTATTTGCGTTCTAAGTGCTAAATATTTTTTATTTTTATAAGGCAATACGTTTAGAAGTGATTATACGAATTAATGTGAAAGGAACACGTTTAAAAGGTGAATAAATGATTGGCACTTCATATTACCATGCTTTTATTAACTCGCTTTCTTTAATGTCTGTCCGGGTGGAATTTTGTAATTGATTTTAAACTGTGTGACTTCCCGAGGAGCTAGAGACTTGAAATTTGGACCATAGATGAGAAGTGGATAACAATGCATGAAAATGTTAAAAAAGAAAACAAAAACGAAAAAGAGGAATTTTATAATTGTTAGTCCGTTATATAAAAACATGGTACATTAAAAAAAAATTTTAATTCGAACTTTTTCTTCTTTACACACTTTTATTTGTTTGACCTGTTCAAAAGAGACGGAATCTAATATAATGATACGGGACTCATTCAAGGCCTCGTAAACAGAGAGAATAAATACACTTCAACCCGTTAATTAATATCCATTGAAGAGCAAGACTAATTCTACAGCACGTAATTCCAGCTTCAAATATCAAACTCAAGGATAAATTTAACAATAAATAAATGAATAGTTTAAAAAACTAAAAAACACGCTTTTATTGTAGTTCGAAATAAAAAAATGAAAAATAAATTATAGTTTGAAAAAAACTAAAAAACACGCTTTTATACTGAATCGAACTAAAAAGTAAAAAAATAATTCTTAATAAAGAATAAAATGATTAACAAGAAAATGAATGTCATTGGGGTAAGTCATAATATGAATTTATTTTTTAACTTCTATTCCGAAAAGCTGAATTAGTGTAAAAATGTAATACAAAGCACCCCACGCTTTTACCACAATGACATTCATTTTCTTGTTAATCATTTTATTCTTTATTAAGAATTATTTTTTACTTTTTAGTTCGATTCAGTATAAAAGCGTGTTTTTTAGTTTTTTTCAAACTATAATTTATTTTATGAATGTTAGGAAAAAGAGGAAATCAGACATATGTTTTTAAATGATGTTGCTTGTTAAAATTAGTTTGATTAATCATTTTCCTGTATTAAAACGATACGTTTCGATTTTATACGGGTTATATTCTCGGCTTACAATATATTAAATATATATATATATATATATATATGATTGTTTACACCCATTAAGCACATACTTATGAAACTCATGATGATTCTTAAAATTAATGGAATTTTTTTAATTTCGAGTACTTAACAAAGACATTCAAAATATCGCAATATATCAGCAATCCCTCATCTGCAATCTTCTGTTTTTACCCTAATTCAGTCCATCTTATTATAGAAACTTACTTTTTATCAATACTGGGGGAGGGGCTATCCCCTGTCTGCTTAACGGCGAACCAACCCCCTCTGTACAAATTATACAACTGTTTATACTCATTGTTCAAATTATAAAACTGTGACTTCCCTGCATTATGTAGTTCGATTTATTTGTCTATTTTTCGCAAATTGCATTCTTGCTGCTCTTCTTCAGTTAAACTCATCACTGAAGCTACATCGTCCAACGCTCCATTGATAAAGTCCTGAGATTTTCATAAACCTACAGCTACCTGGAAGGTTGAGTGTTGAGTTTCGCTGATTCTTGATAAGTTTTCGTATGAAAAAATGTCTTGCTTCTCACGCAACGATTTCAGTCCACGCAATCGTTGCGATATTTTTCTGCGAGAACTTGCAATAATGTATTATCGCAGCCGTATTGGCGACATTATATGATACGAAGCACATGACTGTCAATTCAGCGAGTACAACACATGCGAAATCCGGATTGCCAACTTGGTGAGTTGTCTGGAACGTTGGCATGGCATTGTTGCGATAGAAACAGTAAATAATAGTAATGAATTTATTACAAAATCACAAAAAAAATTTATGTAGAGAGAGATAAATGTTCTCGCATGGCAATCTGACATCTATAACTAGGGAATGTATAAGAAAACCTGTTCTCAATAATATAAACTGGTAGAAACTTTTGAAAACATTTTGCTAGAGCTTTTTACAACAGCCTTTTTTATAAGTTTTTGATGACTGTGTATAAATCTACGACTCTCTCTCTGTTTCCTAACGAATGAAAAAATAGTAACAATATCTTGGTTAAATCAAGGAAAATGTCATTTGAAATTCCTTTTAGAAAACTCGAAAGAAGAAAAAATATACTTCGCGAATTGAGAAAAGAAATTTTGTGGTGAAAAAATCTATTCTGATGACCATGTTGTCTCTTGGGACATTATTTCACGAATTTATTCAGCATGAATTGAACTTTCCTTCTACTATAGTTTAGTATCTCTTCTTTTATTCATCACACCTTTTGAATTTCGTCTCTGTTTACTTCCTCTTTGCATTTTTTTTACTTCCGGCTGAATTTTCTATCATTTGTGCATTCGTCAAAAAAAGGTTTGTTACAAATCTAAAAAGTTAAAAAAAAAACAACATTCTGCATCTATTGAATTATCAATTGTAGAAAAACAAAATACAGGTTTTGCAGATGGTTCCTAATAATACTGAACTCTTTTTAGCATAATTTAATAAACTTAAATTGGAATCCGAAGTTTCCTTTCAGCAAGAACTTTTAAACTGAAAAAAAAATAAAAATTTTTAAATAGTTCAGCTATCGGTGATTTTATTAGCTTTCGAAACTATTTTAAAGAAGGCACAAGATATAAATCTAGTCGATACTTATACACGTAACCACATTTTAAAATATGAATATGAATTTACTTTTGCTAAGTTTTTTAATTTTTATGAAGCTTTTCCTGAGAACCTAGAATTTTTTTACCGATTTTAAAACTTATTCTTTTTCAATTTCAGATACGAGTATTCTATTAAAAAATATGTTTTTATTATTATTCATGTATTCTAAAAAGTTATCAGATTTTAGAGCAAAAAACATAAGAAAGAGGATTACAATTTTTTTCAACACAATCCAACAACAGTATATTTTTTACTATTTAAACGCAGTGTGTTTGTGTAATAATGCCTTTCAGCGAGTTTCTTCGAAAATAATAATTTTTTAGGACCACTTCCATACTATTAAAAAAATGAACTAAAAAAATTTTCAAGTACTTATTTTACTCTCATTTTACGCTTTTATCCATTTATTCATCATTATTTTACCAGATCAATTTTCAAAATACCATGTATTGAAGCTAATTATAATTCATAATGATTAAAACTTGCATCAGATTATCGTACAAACTATAAATAAATAAGTAAATAATTATTATGAATTATACATAAGAATATCTACAATCTTCAAAAATTTAATAATTCTACTTAAAGCAATATGGTTCCACAATTTTTTTTATTTTTAATATTTGATATTTAGTTTTAACTGTATTTTATAAAGGTTAATATTTAATAATAATTTCATGCAAAAAATTTTAAATCTGCTGCAAAATGTTTATAAAATTTAAATTTTCGAACTTTTTAAACATTTTTTAAATTCCTAAGGTATTTTTAATATAATTCTTGTCTTTCAAAACTTTTTTCCAAGTACCTTATAATATACTACATACTACTGCTGAGGGGTTTTTTTTCTGCTGCTGCTCTTTAATTTTTTATTAACTTTTTTATAGTTAAACTTCCAAAAATTCTCAAAAAAACATTAATTTTGATTTTGAAATTTTTTAGAAAAAGTAATAAACATGTTAGAGCTAATTCCATGCACATTTTTACAAAATATATATAAAAAAATTTCACATCCGTACTTCAGTTATCAAAAAAGCCTTAAGATTTTGAATAATAGTATATGTACAAAAATTCAACATGGAGAAATATGAGTTTGAAGTTTTAATTCCAGAATAGCATGATATAATACTAATCGAATAGTCTGAAACTTTTATGAAATGTTAATTACCTTATTTAAAACTGCTTACCATAAGAAGTTTCAAAAATGTACAAAAATTAAACAGTATAATGGCGTAGTGAATAAATAGAAGAAAACGAATGAAAGATCAATATTTCATAAAACTTTATCTTAATGATTATAAAAAAAATAAATACACACACTTTAGAGCTAATTACATGCTCAGTTTGACAACTTAAATAATGCACAACAGATACAAAAGATGTTTATACCTTTATTTTTTATTTCCATGATTTTAAAAGCCTTCGCATGTTAAATATTGTACACACGAATGAAAGCAATATCAAATAACAATTTTTAGGTAAAATATATCAAAGTTTAAGAACTGCATCTGTGCAATTGTTTAAATAAGTATCTTAAAATATTTTAATAATAATAGTTTTGAATTTCACACACATGGGATATATATATATACCACCAAAAACAAATATATAAAAATGAGAGAGTTTTGCTATTCTTGCGAATTAGATTTTTAATTATCTGAGTTATCAAAATGAGATTTAGTATTTGTGCTTTGGGAGAATCCGTTTTGAAGTTTTAATTTCATTCATAATAATACCAAGAAAAAACACGCACAACTTTTAAATCTTGACCAAATCCATTTGATCCCCCCCCCAATAAACAATACACAAACTAGAATTTATGCACAAATTGCACTAGTCTTTCTTGAAATGGTTTGTTACTGCATATAAAATTCTACATATGTCAATCTCATTCACGCGCGGTAGAAAAATAATTAATTCCTTTTTATCAGGCTCTTTTCTAGCAAATGATCTGAAATGTGGGCGTGGTAGTTGCCGTCCAGCATCAAATATTGCTCCATAACTTGATAAAAAATGCAGGTAAAGCTTTGAAATTTTGCAGGCATGTTTATAAAGATTCGAGGTATGAAATAAGCCAATAAAAAAATTTAGTCAGTTTGATGATTTTCTTGGGTAAAATATCGTCTTAAGCAAAAACTACATTTTACTTACCATGAAATCAGATAAGTTCCAATACATTCAAAAGTATCGATCTTTTTCAATTAAAATTGTAGTACTTCTTTATATGGTCTATTAATTTTTTGTCTATAAATTCCTTCTTAATGCCAATTATAAAATTCATAAAAAAGTTATGAAATGAAGCTCATGATTTTTAATACAGTTTATATCACAATTAATATTCAAAGAAAGAGACTTTATTTCTTGAAAATAATTTCGATTGCATGATAAAGTTAATAAATACAAATAAAAGTTTATAGCTCCTGTTAGTCAGGTTCATCACAAAGGTACGAAATTGCAATTTATGTTGAAAATTTTACTCGGAAGATGTTCTATGTACTACAATATATTTCGCTTTCTTTTAAGCTATTTTTGTAAGATAATACTTAAGTGAAAAAAGGATTTTTCATAGAAAATACTTGTCATGGTGATCTTGACAAAATATATTGAATCAGTAAAACATTTTTGAGTCTTAATTATTACTTAACAAACTGTTTTGAATTAGTTTAAAAATACCTAGAGTATTCTTATAGAGTTATAAAAAATTTAAATCATAGAAGAAGCTTAAATGCTTGTTAAAAAATAATATATGTTTTATAAACTCTCAAAATCATCAAATCTGCGCTTGAAGGATTTTTTACTGCTAACCTTCTGGAAAAAGTTCAAACCAGACAGGCTAAAGAAAAAAGAAAATTTATTTGAAAAGCTAAAAAACATATTTTGGATAGATATATCTTAAGTACTCAGCACTTAAATAAAAATCATTTTAAAAATCAAGAAGTTCCCAAAAAGATGTAACACAACTTTTATAATAAAATATTGTTGAATTTTTCCATAAAAATAAATTTCACTTAATAAAAATCATATTAATAGTCAAGAAGTTCTTAAAAAGATGTAACACAACTTTTATAATAAAATATTGCTGAAGTGTTCCATAAAAACTTAAACAAATTTACATTGTTCATAAAATTATATACATATTACGTATAATTTAAAAAATCTAACTCAATTTTTAACTTTATAAACTTTCATATTAAATGAACTAGTTAAAATAATAAGAGTCAAATAACTTATTTCTCAATATGTACGTTTATAATTTATAAATACAGTTAAAAAAGATAAAATAAGCATTGTTTTTTTTTAAATGTCTTTATTTTAGGCACTACAGGCATGTACTTTTTGGTCCTGATTAAAAACAGACTTCAGCCCGTATCATTGTATCTTAATAATTTTTACTTTATGAATTTTTTTTTCGTCTTTCCATAACTTTTTATGCTTTCTATATTAAGTTCCAATTCTTTCATGTTTCAAAAAACAACTTGCATCCCTTTTGAAACCATGTTTATTTATATTGAAGAAGCTTTTGCGAAAGAGCCAGATAAATATTTTATATACTCCTTTATACTTTCAATAAGTTCCAAGAAAATATCCGTACATTTAGTTAAAATAGAGACACCTTCCGAGATTTGACGAAAATTGAAAGAGGAAACTATTTTATGGCTTTATAATAAAAATATAAAAAGGAATAGGTAAGAGATAGATTCTTTAGCAAAGATTTGGAAATCAGTTGACTAGATAAATGTCTATAACCCCACGTGAATTGTCCTTTTTTTATCTATAAAAATAACTCCTGGGAAATTTCAAATTTATTTACTATTGGTAAATTTGTTTCATCTATAAAATTGGTTGAGGGAAATACAGTATATTTATCTAGGTTTCTTTAAAATTCAGTGTTTTAAAAGTAGATCTTACCATATCATTATATATTAAGAACTTTTAAAAGAAAAATATGTCTAACAGTTATGTAAACAGAATTGATTGTAGAAATACATTGATGCATTCCATAGATTTTTTATTTCTTTTATATTGCTATAATTAATATGTCCTTAAGGATAATAATAATAACTCTAATTGGAACATTATCCAGAAATGAGTTTAAATTTTTGTTTTCCAATAATATGGGATTATTGGAAGTTTTAGATCCGTAGGCTAAAATTTACAAAATCGTCAGGAAAGGCATGCACTATTCCTCTTAAATAGATACTCGTATCTAAAATTATTTCTCTCTTTTCAATTTATATTGTAATGGCCATAGATTTTTCTTGACCTAATAGAGTTTTAATCACCATAAACTGCTAAAACTATACATGTTTTACTTGAAATATGCATTATATAGTATTTAAAAGCATCATTTTAACAAAAATAAAATATTTCTACTTAAAACTGCATAATGTTCACTCTCAATGTCATGTAAAATATATATATCTTACTTAAAATAAACTTTTCTACTTAATAAAAATTACCATCATATAAGCATTTACAAAACTTCTAAGTAATATAATTCTTCACTCTTATTTATTATAAACAAGAGAATAAAAATCAACTTTGTTTTCAGGTAACCAAGTGAAAGGTTGCATCTCTTGCAGATTAACTCTATCAAAGAGAGGTAAGTGTTAAGTTATGTAACTCATAAATGTTTCAAGAGAAATAAAGTTAAAAAAACTGTATTTCAAATTAAACAGGTATATAAAATAGGAGGATACACAAAAATTCAACAATGTTACAGTGCAATAGAATATGCAATCTGTAGACTCTTTGGAAATATAATTTTAATGTAGAGGATATACCTCTTTTTCAAAAGGAAAACGCTGTCTTTTGAAAATTGCTTGCATATTTTTTTAGATCTTTCAGTTAAAATATATAAAATTTAAAAAAATCATTATTATATATAATGTAATGAGACTTATATAAAACACTGCATGAACCACGAAAACTTTACTTCAGTATTAAATAAAAGTAGTGGTGTGAAAATCAGTCTAAATAGAGGAAACATTGAGTATGTATAAGTAATTGTAGTCTCTCCATTCTCAAAAGTGTGCATAGTTTATACATTTATGTAACTTAACTTTGATAAACATCAGCATCGAAAGCACCGAGTGAAAGAATATCTTCAAATTTTTGCCTTTTGTTACAGAGTAAAAATGTACTGAAATATTTAAGGTATCCGAACACGTTCGGAATACTTTTTAAGAAAATAGCATACTAAAACATTATAAATGCTCTTTTAGGACTCAATACCAATAAATATTACTATTTAACTATCAATATTTAAAATAAATTACCTGAATTTTACAAAAAGCACAATTATATAAGTGAAATTTTAGCAATATTTTTGAAAAACTTCAAAGGAGTTAGAGAAAAAAGTAATATACATATATTATTAAAAGTATTACTAAAACAAATTAGATGCATTTATCTAGGAAATGTAGTAAAGTTTTAATTTTTTATTAAAATTTGAAAATTTTACAGCTGATTGAGTAAACATTATAAGAAATGATACATTATTTATGAGACCATTATTTAAATAACAAGCCATAATTCAAAAAGTTTTCATACAATAAGAAATATTTTAGTATATTCTCTAGAAAATAACGTAAATATCAGGTTTAAAAAGTTTTGCAGAAATACATTTGTAATATTTTGAGTTATCAGACTTGCCATGAGAGTGTTTGAGCAAATTAAATGCCCACTTCCGGTAGATCAAATACCCACTTCCGGTTTTTCTAACTTTATAAAATTGATTGTAACTTGGCCTCTAGGTAGCGTAGAAACAAAAAAAGTATGTTTCGTGAAGTCAAAAGATAGCTCTATTCAATAAAATAAAAAACAAAAATATCTGTCTGGACTGAATTTGGTCATTTGCAACGTGTTTGGATACCTTAAGAAGAGTTTTGAACAACATCTGAAACTCATCGTATTAATTTTTATAGAAGAGTTGCATTTGGCCTATTTTTTTTTTTAAAAAAACGTAATTAATATTTTCTCACTCTCTTGGTTATTTAAAGTAAATCCTACTTTCTTTGCCGTCAAATCATAGCTAATAAAAAATATATATTTAAGTATCAATTTAAGAAACTATCAAAAAGCAAATTTAACATTTCATTTTTTAAGAAACGAGACAAGGTATAAAATTCAAAAAGAAAAAAAAAACTGGAAGCTCAAGATTGACAATTCCAAAAGGAATATTGGTATCAGTTGTGTAAGAAGAAAAATATTTGAAAATACTGCATGAAATTATTTAACAAAATCAAGTCAAAAAACAAGGAATGATTAAAAATCAAAGAACATAAATTATTACAAAAGAGGTTTTAGATGATATACTCTAATTCGCTTGATCATTGAATATAATGTTGCATTAACTTTAATTTAAAATGTAAAAATTCAACCACATTTTAAATGAAAGGAAGCAGAACGATTCATCTTCCATTAATAAATTTTCAAATTTAAAAATAGCGTTGATAAAAAATATACTTCTTACATGACCTTATTTCATTTAATTTTCGTTGAACAGATCACTATACTTAACAGGAAAATACGAGTTATTATCCAGTAGTGAGAGAAGAACACATTAAAACATTTTATAAAAGTGTGAATTTTGAAAAGGATTTTTTTTTTTGAGTTGAATAAATAAATCAATACGAAACGGAAAACTCACACACAGAATATATTTTTCTAAATTGTCTGCTTTATAAATTTTCTAACATTTATATGCTGTTAATTTAAAATAATCTGTAATGCTTTTTAATATGCGTGCTTATATTCATCACTGCTTACTTTAGAAAAACTGTTTATAAAAAACAATAATAAAAAAGGTAGTTTTTTGTAATCATTATTACTTAAAATTATTTAAAACTCATATTTTTAATAATCACCAAAGTGTATAAATATCAACTCGGGGCGCAAAAAAGTTTATATATTTACAGGGTCTGAACACACGAATGCATATTAAAAATTTTTAAAAAATCATGCAATATAACAGGAAGTTTTCTTGTTACGTATACATTTTTATTTTATGTGTAATGTTATTGTAGAAACAATAATGTAAGAGATTTACACCCCTACTTAGAATAATATATGCTGTAGAAGAGCACATAGAATAGTTCGACGTAAAATTCTAGTTCCCGCAAAATTTCTCTGTAAATTACATTGGTTTCATGGATTTTCAATTTAGACTTTAATAGGAACAAAAATCGTAGCAATGTTTGACTTTTTATTGCTGTATCGTGTGTACCTGTGCACAGGTTGCTTTCTTTCAATATCTTAATTTCATTTTTAATATCTATATGCATCATTATACATATAATTAGAAAAAAAGCGTGTCTTATCTTTTCAAAAACATCCATTTCATGCAAACTCTTTTCATGCAAACACGTTTCAGTCTATTGATTACTTATAAAACTTCGTTTAAACCTGCATTCCTAGTTCCTAAGGCTGGGAGTTTGCTTTTAGTATTTCTGTGGCTAAATCTTTTCTATTATGACGATAGTTATCTTAGGTATATAACTATATTTTTATAGTATATTTTTGAAATATATATATATATATATATATATATATAGGTTAATTTTCTATGTTTAACGCTACAATCTTAGCCCCTAGCGATAAGAATTTGCTATTATACTACTGGCTTATCTTATTTTTTGACCTATACTGTCTTGTTGAATTTTTATTTATTGATTTGCTTTATTAGATTTGTGGCAATTTATTAAATGATTTGTTTATATATAGTATTCTTAAAATTTAAACCATTTTAATCAACTTAATATTAATCCTTTAATATACTTTTCTTAGAAATTAGGAATGCAACAGTTTCAGTGACAAAAGAGACTATAGATCCCAAAACAATTTAATTAAAGCGTAAAAGATTCTTTAATTGAACCTTCGGGGTAGCTTTCTCGCTTTACGTCTTCTGTGTTAATGGTGGAAATGGAAAAGGAAACGTGCTTTTAAGATAATTAATTTAAAGTCCAAATTGGGAGTTTTCCAGATTTTTCTGTGTGCTGCCCATTCTTAAAATTTGTCACATCTCTCTCTCTCTCTCATTAACGTTCTTATTAGGTTAGAGCGTAATTGAAAAATTTAGGTTTCTTAATCAAAAGGTAATAAATTAATTAGTTTGTGTTAATTCAGAAACCTAAATGATGATATTTTAGCCAGCAGTTTAAGAAAGAATATAAAAATATTTATTTAGAGTAAAATAAATGTACATTCTTACATGTCATTGCATGTTATTAGGGTAAAATGGGCTAACATCTCCAGGCATTATGAATAAATATTAAGGTGGAAATAGACTTGTACAACTACAATGGTAATTTTAGATTGTTTTCGGTTTCTTATACTTCGGGGGTATGTGCAACCCAAAACTTATAATTTTAAATTTAAAAATAGGTCAATAAAAACTTCTTTTATAAGATTTTTAGCATCATCCAACCAACAATAACTTAAGTTCAAGAAAAACTTTTTTTTTTCAGTACTAACATATGAGGCTCATAATAAATACAGATTTATAGTTTAGTATTTAATATTAATTATATTAGATTTTCAATTTACAGCAATGATATTTTACCCATTTCGCAGGGTTCGTTTAAATTAATGATGTGATCAACAATTTTATGCTCGTTCAAATTATTTTTCGAATTCCATTCAAAATTTACTTAAATTTTTGGAAGGGATAATTATAATATATTTTCACTTATCGTATTGTTATTGACCCATCCTAAATTAAAGTGCTATTCTATAGCAATAAATAATAGCTTTCATTCCATAACATAAAAAATAAGTGTTGAAGAAAATCATTTAAAAATGTTTCATTTATTCGATTAAGAAGTTTCTTAAGGTTTCACTTGTTTAATTGACCAAATATAAATTTTTGGATTCACATTAATTTTCTTTCTTTTTTTCCATCAACTCTTTTACTTCAAAATTAAGTAGTTTTTTTACAGACATTATTTTACAATTTCTTCCAGGATTACATTTTTTGAGATCTGTTTAATTTAAAAGGAATAAGGTTTATTTTAAATGAATAAATTTAATGACATTATATTTAAGAAGCTATATTTTAGATATGCTTATGCAAATTAATATTATTCATTTACATAATTATTTATATTTAGATTGAATTTTTTTTTAATTAAATAAAGTTATACCATTCCTATATTCGAAATATTGTATATCATGCTCGTTATTATAGCTCGTCCGGTTACAATTTATAAATAAAATTTTAACTCAAATAAAACTATTATTGAAATAAAAAACAGCTATACTCAGCAAAATATAACTGCAAAAATAAACAACTCTTTAATCAAACTACACATGCCAGCTTATATAATTGTGAAAATATAAATTATATTAGAGAAGCTTTGGGGGTTTCCCTGGTCTGTTCCCTTTTCTTTATCTGTATTATTTAATCTGTCAGCAACAGATTTACGACACGACGGGCATTCCTCTCAATCTTGAGAATAAATCTATTTTAAACTGAATTTTCTTCATTTTTTAACTCGCAAGGAAATAAAATATTTGAATTTAAATCTTCTATGTATAATAAGTCAATGTATAATTTGTTCAAGCGTGGAAACTTTCAATCAATTCAATTTTTTTCCGAATTTAAATGATCGGCTTGGAATATTTGGAACAACAATAATTGGTGATGTTTTCAAAATCATAGTCCAGGAGTGGTCTACCTTTTTAGGAAGAGTGCCACTTTCAGATAAAAAAAATAATTAAGTATGCCACTTCCAGATTTTCGAATGAGTAAAAAGGGAGGGATGTTATTTTTTAGTTTATTATGTGACAATTTGGTTTATTACAATTTAGTTTATTACAATTTAGTTTATTACACACATTTAGTTTATTATGTGATTTTTAGTTTATTATAAGCAGCAAAGACTCATATTAATCATTTAGAAAGTGCTCAAAGTTTAATTGTCTGGCATATTCTTAACGATCGCTGGTTTATAAGGAATGTAGACCTCAAAGCTGCGAGTAAAATACCCATTTTTAGACAAACGATGAGAATAAATGCTACCAACTTATTTAATAAAATTGACAATAAATTGATCACTAGCATCAAAAATAAAATTATCCTTAATTTCCACAGACCCAGATCAATCCTAATTGATATTGTTTTCTTTAATTTCTAATAATGCTCTCTTTTACCTATATTATTTTTCTTTTAATTTTATTTTTAAATTATCTCTATTTACTAATCAATGATTGCTCGAGCTTCTCACCTAAACTTAAATGCAAAAATAGCTGACTTTTCTAATCAGCCATCCACATAAGCTCTACTCGATACCACACAACTCGTTTTAACTTTTTACATCTAAATATTTTCTCTCTTTAATTCGGACTCCTTTGCTGCAACAGGATTGGCCAGGCATCGCTCTTCCCACTCCTTTCACTAGAAAGAAAAACATCTTTTCTAAGTCAAGATTTTTTTTCATCAATTTTTATCTTTATTTTATTTATATTTGTATATTTGTTCATATCAAAGTAATTTCCCTTTTTATTATTTTTCTTTAGTTATTTTTAAATTTTAAATTTTATTTATTAAAAAGGAATTTTAAAGCGTTTTAATGTCATCCAAAATGTCCTGAATGAAGGTTCGTAAGAACTAAGTGCTCCCACCCCATCAAACTACAATAACATAGCATCACACCATTTTATATATACACACGTATTCCCAAGTTAAATAATGACATACCTTTCAGAGGTAGTACTTTTAAGTCCTTGAAATATTAAGTAAAATGAGTTTTTATGAAAGATAATGCAACACACTTTAACATTAAAAAAACTAATTCTATCTCACAATCTATATTTTTTTTAAAGTTTTTTCCATAAAAAGGCGCACTTTTCTTTCAAAATAATCTTTTGAAATTTGAAAGGTTTTTAGAAATAGATTTGCAACCTCAAACTTTTGGCTTCAAAATATTTTTGAGATTGCAAGTGGAATACATATATATGATTTTTTAAGATGGAGGGCCATCGGGAAGTAAGCATGTAACAAGCTGATATTATTATACTCCTTAATATATTTCTCACAGTATGATCCAATAATTTTGTAAGATATCCTTATATAAAAATTCAGTTTCTTGACAGGTTTCACGTCATCCATGCATTGCAACAGCTCTCAAAGATCGTTTTCTTGCTCTTTCTAGGTGATTCATTGATTGATTATTTAGTAACGTTATACATTTCGAAGCTACACGAAAGTAACTGGTGTCAAACCTCGTAATTTTGAGCTATAATCTCGAGTTACTAGGACGAAACTCTATCTGGCACTCCATTTTTCAAATTTCCATTCTACGCTAATGCAAACACTTTGAATCACAACAGACTTAACATGCTCCAGCCCCTCTAGAAGATGGGTCTTTAGAAGCATCAGGACTCAAAATCCCGACGCAGCATAAACAATTCCAGACACGAATTAGATGCCACCTCCTTCTGTGCGAAGAAACGAAATATTATTGTACTTTAATTTTATGTAGCCTATTTTGAGGCAAATGGAAGAATTTTGGCTAATACGATCCGAAAACGTCTTAACAATGAAGGCTTTTATTCCAAGAGAACACAATAAGATATTTTCCATTAAACCAAATACAAAGAAGAGTTGCATTGATTGAGCTAGTGAGCATGTCTATTTGGACATGAGATGAATGGTAATCTATACTTTTTACAAATGAGTCTAGGTTTTCTTAAGAAAGAGATTCTCTTCATGTTCTGGTCTAGAGGGATCAAAAAACAAGCACCCATAAGTCCAAAATTGTTGAAAGACACGCCTACAACGGAGGTATATTTTTAATGTAAGCAGTAAAGTCTTGAGAAGGTCACACAGACTTGTATGTGTCCAATGTAGGCACTTTGAATGGTCCAAAATAGTGAAACAAAATCCTTTATCAACATGTGAGTTCTATGCTGCTCTTTTTGGTTGTAATGGTATCCTGAGGAACGCTATTGTTCAGCCACATAGAGCTTTTCTTGTTACAAATACTTCTTGTACAGGGCATAACTTTAATAAAGAGACCCTCTCGCTCCCCAGACTGAAATCTAATTGAGCATCTTTGGAATTGTCTTGGTAAAAAAGTTGCTGTTTCCCAACAACTTCATTTTATCAAAGGAGAGCGAATATTTTCTCACTATAAAGTTAGAAAATATTCTTATAAAATCCTAAACTTCGGAAAAAAATTTTAACTATTCAATTTAAAAGTGTTATTGTTTAATATAAACAATTATTTTAATATTTAATATAATGCATAAATCTTTAATTATTAAAAATATAAAGTGAATCATTTAATTATTATAATTAAAGCTTCTAGATCATTATGTATAATACTCATCATTGAAATGCATAGATATTATATATTTTTTCTTGAATTTAACTCATTGTCTCAAATGTTTACTCTAAAAACCCCTTAATCCTTAACTTTTGGAGACCTGTTTATTTAAAAAGATAAATGTGTTCATTTGGAGTATTGTATTAGGAACTGTGGATAATCCATTTCAGAATTCAGGGAACTAGTTCTTTGTAGTGACTTGTCCATTCACCAATCCGTGTTAGGTTTTCAGATCTGAGGGAAAATAAAAATATTTTTTCAATTCATTTATATTAATGTGTATGTATTAATTTGTTTTTAATTATGAATAACAGTGCAATCAATTCTGTTCAGACAAAGACAAAAACAATCTATAAAACTACGCGGAAGATTTTAAGATTCAGTGATAGTATTTGTCTGTATATGGCTTTCAAATCATAATTTCAAATTATGAAAAGTTAAACAAAATTAATTTATGGTGCCATTAATTTTTTCCATCTTTTGAGTACATTACGTTATACTAAGATGAAAAGATAAATGCTTCACACACATCGTAATATTAAAAAGAATACGGATGTAGCAACGCGATTGATTGTATACCCGTAGATAATTCCCGATCTTAACCCATTTGCAGAAATTGTTCGCAAACCCAATTAACACCAGACCATATTTTTGACTGCAAGGCCATTCTTGCATTTATTTTTAAACTTGATGCATCACCATAGGACATTCTTAACAGTCTTCAAGCTCCAGGCCTGACCTCGCTTGTTATTGGGGCTTTTGAACCTACACAGAAATGCACTAAATTCACAGAAAAGAGAGGAAGAAGAAAGAGCAAATGATGTTTACTTTTCAACTTGAAATCAATTTTTAAATGATAAGGATCCTTTCTTATTATTATTTCAGAATTTGATTCTAGATGTTCAAATGCAGTGTATAATTGAATGGCATTTACACTCAAGGGCCAAAACATTATGACCACCTGTCAATAACGAGTTGGCCCACCTTTGGCGAGCAACACAGCTTCAACCCGCCTTGGCATGGATGCCACAAGTCCTTGGTAGATGACTGGAGACAGATTGTACCAGATGTTTAAGAAACGGTCACTTAAATCCTAGATATTGCGAATTGGTGGTCTTTGAACTCTGAGCTGCCATCCCATGACATAATGTGTTCTATCGGATTGAGATCCGGTGAGTTAGGCGGCCAGGACATCAACTGGAATTTAGCATCATGTTCCTGGAACTACTCCAACACAATTTTACCCTTGTGACATGGGACGTTGTACTGTTGGAACATTCCATTTCCAGCTGGAAAAACAGAGGCCATGTAAGGGTGCAACTGGTCCTCAATGATGTTCAGATACCCTGTAGCATTCATGTTCTGCTCTACCTCAACCACGGGTCCCAGAGACGCCCAAGAGAACGTCCTCCAAAGCATAATGCCGCCACCACCGACCTGTGTATAACCTACTGTACATGGAGGGAGCAACTGTTCACCTGGAAGACGGCGTATCCTGACGCGGCCATCGGCGTGATGAATGACAAACCGTGATTCATCTGACCAGGCAACTCTCTCCCACTGATCCATGGACCAGTCGCGATGTTCCCGTGCTCAGCGCAGGCGCAGTTGTCGATGACACTTTGTCAGCAAAGGCTCACGAGTGGGACGTTTGCTGCGTAGTCTTATATCCAACAGTGTCCGCTGAACAGTGTGCTCCAATACTATTCTACATGGCCCTGCATTGTATTGAGCTGTCAGCTGAGCCACTGTCTGGCTCCGGTTTTGCTTCACCATACGAGACAGTCTCCGACGACCTCTTTCTTTGATAGCGTGTGGACGTCCAACACCATGTCGTCTACTGCTGGTTTCATCGTCATTCATCCACTTTGCATAAGTACTAACAACTGTAGGTAGCGAACAACCCACGAGTCGTGCAGTTTCGGAAAAACTTGTTCCGAGCCTTCGAGCCATTACAATCTGCCCCTTATCAAAGTTGCTTAGATCCGCAGCCTTTCCCATTACACACAGAAGTAAGTTAAAGAATGATTCTTCAGACTCTCTAGCAGCAGTTAAATACCACTTCCACCTGATCACGTGCCTTCCACGTCATACAGGCGAGTTCATTGCAAAATGTAGGGCTGGTCATAATGTTTTGGCTCTTGAGTGTATTTCTTCTTATATTATGAATATTCATAATGCTGTTCTATTAAAATTAAGGACTCAATAATTGAGGCGTGTTTTTAAAAGTAGTTCAAGGTTATCTCCCAAAAAAAATCATGCTAGCTATTTTAATAGTTACCTTTCTACGTCATCATCTCTGAGCATGTTACCTACATTTTGAGAGAAAATATTAAAGAAAAAAAAGTGTTTATATTTAAAATAACTAATATTTTGTGTAAAAAGGAAATTATAGCTGGTCAATAGAATTTTAAAATAATTCTTTTTAAGGTAGCTTAAATTCCATTTAAACTTTTCAAATGCATAAAGAGTATATTAAATGTTAAAATTTCATGAGATAAGAGTTTTTTATGCTTTAATTTAAAGTAGTACTGTTTATTTAGGGTTTTTCTCTCTCTCAGATTACAGATATTAATTATAATAATTCACAAAATTTATATTTACATAATATAATACATTAAAACCAAGCAAGCAAATGAAAAAGATCCTGATAATGTGATAGTTTTCCAAATGTTGACGCAATATCTTACAATTTATTGATACGAATACTACTCCGAGAAAAATGCATTCTCAAAATACTTCAACCGTCTGAAACTTTTGGAATGGTTTTTTAAATAAAAGTTATATTTTGGCTTGAAAAAAGGTGGCAGACGAAAGCTGCATTATGTTTTATCTGCATATAATAACTATTTTGTATCCTCACGAATATACAAAGAGGAAAAAAATTTATTTGAATGTTTCAGAATCTGGGAAATTTTTCGGGGAGAAATTGTTAATGGGAATATAATCTCTTTGGTTAGGGTGTAAAAGATGCATATTTTTTAATTTTACAATATAAAATTCTGCATATTTTTTTGAGTTCAGAACAATTTTATGTTTTCCAAAGACTTATTCCCTTTTAAGAATTAAAAAAACTAATTAGCTAAAATTAAAGTGTTTATAGGTACTAAAAGCATTATTTTTTTTGAAAAAAATGTTTAGTATTCTAATTGGGTTGATAAATTTGATACTCTTAGAAACATAAGAACATTTTACTAGCACACACACACATGTTATCAATTACCATTATTTTTAAATTTACTCTAGAACACACATGCACACTTTTAAATATCTTCATTTTAAAATACTTAATTCATTAATTTCTTAAGCAAAATGTACTAGTTCGTAAGTACTTAAGTGTTTCCAAAATTCTGATTTCTTGCTTGAATTTAAATTTAGGGCTTCTTCCTTTTGTGAAAGTAAATATTCATTTCTAACAAATACTTTTCCTCAAGCCATGTTTACTTCTACTATGGAATTCAATGGTTTCTTACCAAAAAAAAGTAATTCCCATTTCTAGAATTAAAAGTATGGTCTTTAATGTTGATACAATTTTTTCTCCCTCCCTTTTACTTAAGCATAAAGTTACGACAAGGTGCGTCGTAACTGATTACGAACTTGAATTAGTTTAAAGCTGATAAATTGTCCGTTTGTATGAATACTTAGGAAGAGGGGTCGTGATTAATCTTCCTAGCTGCAGCTGTTCCATTGTTAATGACTCTTTTTTTAACGACCTATATCCTAAATGAGAGGTACATTAACTAATGCAAAGCATATTGAGCAAACAATTTCTAGAGGAAGAATAATAATTTTAAGTTAAAACAACAAAACTTTGCTTCACACAAATGTTTATTTAGCATTTATCATGCGCCTTACACTAAAACATTTAATTTCTTGGCATGGCTTATAAATAAAAGGAACGTTATCTGTTAAAAAGTTAGCTTTATGGCGCAATTATGTTACTTAGAATTTAAACGATAACATTAAAGTTTGTAGCAACTTTAAATTAATGGTATTATTTAAAAATATTCACTATTTTAACTGTCAGTGCTCAGAGAGTTTTATATTAATTTTTGTTTGACTATAAACAATATGGATGATGGATACTTATTCCCAGCCGTCTTCTTAGGTTAAAATAGTTTTAAAATAAATCTTTTTACTTTTTCTCTCACATTCACGCGAGGTATCTGCTTGCGTCATATATAAATTAATGGATTTTTCTTTTTTCATTCGTTTCTTCCTTCTTTAGAGAATTTGTTCTGTTATCACAGAAAAGTGCCTTGCCATAGCTGTATATACAACATATAAGAGAATGAAACTTGTTTTACAATTTAGAGAATAATGTCCACTTATATTCATGACTAAGTGTTAAAAACGAAAAAGCTAATGAATTTTCCAACGCACTTTTTTAAAAATATATTAAGGGGTCATACAAATGCTGATTAAAAACTAAAATAATATTTTTACATTTTATTCGACCAATGTGACTTCTAAAAATATTTAATAAGAAAACTCCACTTTTTTTCCATATATTTCAATAAGAATACCTCCCCCCCTTTGTAAATATTTAAATAAGAATACTCTACTTTTGTAAATATTTAAATAAGAATACTCCACACTTTTGTAAATATTTAAATAAGAATACTCCACTTTTGTAAATATTTAAATAATAACGTGTGTATAATTACAATACATCTGTATAAAAAACCCATTTAGATAATAAATATTAAAGTTCAGTTATTTTCATGGTATTTCAAAACAGGTAATATTTCTGCAAGTTGTCCCAAAAAGATATGATACATAGAAACTCAAATCATTTTTATTTCAGGTATTGAAAAATTCAGAATGTGTTTATAAAGACTAAAACCGAACACATTTTAATTGAATTTCAGTTTTCTTTAGTCATTTTCTTATTTATTTACGATATTTTTGTAATAAATTTTCTTCTGGAGTATACTTTGTAAAATAAAACAGCTTTAACTGAAAATTTTTAAACAACACACACTCACACACACACACACACACATATATATATATATATATATATACAGTGTGGCCAAAACTGTGGACACTTTTTACAGTTATGTTTTTTAAGTTTGATGATTATAGAAAATTTGCGTCGCACAAAATGCAAAGTATTTTATATCATTTTAAATAGAATTTTATACTGAATTTATTACAAAAAACAAAATTCAAATATTTGTAGCGCAGAAAAAGGTATGCTACAGTAACTATAAATATGCATTTGATAATGATGATAGAAGTGATTTATCAGTTTTTATTGGGGTAACTTTAATTTTTATTACAGTTTCACATCGATGTTTCATTGAACTTAAAATAGTTTTAAGCTCTTCCTTTGTTATTTAATGATGCCAGGAAAAATGATATCCTTAATTATTTGCTTTTTATTTTATGAGTACCTCTTTCGGGCAAGAGTTTTCAAACGGTGCCACAAGTTTTCGATAGGATTGAGGTCAGGACTATTTCCTGGCCAAGACAATTACTCAATGATCTTAGACGATATCAGTCTTTTGATTTCTTTACTGTGTGGCAAGGACCTGAATCTTGCTGAAAAATAAATGAAACATTGTTGGTAAATAGATCTCTAATAGAAGGTAGAAGTCTGGATTCTAGAATGGTGTCAATGTATTTTCTGACATTCAATGTCCCATCGATGATATAAAGACGACCGTATCATCTGCTGATATGCTTGACCAAATGATAAAACTATGTGGGGGTATTTCACAGTTGCCTGGATGCAGTCAGGGTGTAGCATTTCTTATATTCTACGAATTACATATTTTCGGCCATCCCTACCAAATAACAATATTTTTGTTTCATCCATCGGTATAACTTGTGGCCACTAATTATTTGTCCAATTAATGTGTTCCTTTGGCCACTATAGTCTTTTTAGCGCTGCTGTAAATCAAGATAAAGCTTGTTTCCTGGAATTCTACCTCTACTCTAACATCTGCTAATCTTCTCCGGATTGTTTGTGAACTGAAAGAAAGACCAGCATCATTCAGATTACTTCTGATGACCATTGGGGACATTCTTCTATATTAGAGACATAAATTTTGTTCTCCTGTCATTAACATATGTGTTGCACCTTTTTCAGCCTTTCCCTGTTTTGTTTTTTGTTAAATTTTTCTCCTGACATTTTAAACAAAACTTTCAGTCTCCAGTTGTAGTCATTGAGCTACCTACCTGTCTTGCAATTTTAACATAGGAAAGACTACTTTCTCATGATGCATCTCTTTCTAGGAGTCCAATCTACTCTTTTATTTGATGTCATTGCTTCTTGACTAAATATCATTGTTGTCCTGGCAAGGAAACAGTCCTAATCTCAATCCTATCGAAAACTTGTGGCACCGTCTGAAAACTCTTGCCCGAATGAGGTACTCATGAAATAAAAAGGAATTAATTAAGGAAATAATTGTTTCCAGGCATCATGTTATAACAAAGGAAGAGATTAAAACTATTTTCAACTTAATGAATATTTGATGTGAATTTGTAATAAAAAATAAGGCCTACCCCACTAAGCACCGATAACTCACTGCAATCACCAGTATCTATAGTATGTTTATAGTTATTGCAGCATAACTCTTTTCGCACAGCAAATATTTGAATTTTGTTTTTTGTAATGAATTTAGTATTAAATTCTCTTTTAAATGATATAAAGGCTTTGCATTTTGTGCAACGCAACATTTTCTATAAGCATACAAACTTAAAAAACATAACAATTTTAAAAAATTTCCCCAATTTTGGCCACTATTGTATATATATATATATACACACTGGTGTCCAAAAGTTAAGCATAATTGATAATTATGTGAATAAAGAAGGAACTGTAAATCAGAATGGCGGGAAACGTGATATGCGAGTGTAAAAAGGTTATAAAATAAGGAAGCAAATAAAAAAATGATAATAATTAATTTTATTATCCAAAGTAGCAGTTTGAAAGAAAACTGAGCATAGCAAGGAAAGAAAACATTAAACTCACTTTAAAGAAAACATTAAATAAAATACTGATGCTGAAGTTTAATAAGGCGTGTGGTCACCTCTGACAGCCAGGCACGCTGCCCAGCGATTTACCATACTTGCTATGAGATGATGAATGAGTTGTGGGCTCAAATGGTTCCAAGCTTCTTGGAGAGCTCTCTTCAGTTGGACGGAGCTTGGTGGGTGCGAAAGGGCTGCAATTTGTCTCCCGGGTTTATCCCATGCAAGCTCGATAGGATCTAAATCAGGGGAGTTAGCAGTCCAAGACATGCGCTGGATGTTTTCCGTTTCAAGGAAGTCATCAATCAGCACCGCTGGTGACATGGCGCATTATTATCCATGAACATGAAGTCATCAATCAGCCCCGCTCGGTGACATGGTGCATTATTATCCATGAATATGAAGTCAGGACCGACAGCACCTCGAAACAAGCGAACATAAGGCTCAAGAACTTCGTCTCTGTATCTTTCAGCAGCACAAACCCCGTGTCAAAGAAATGGAGGTCTGTGCGGCTGTCCATCATGATGCCTACCCATACCATTACTCCCCTTGATGGAAAATGATGTATTTCCGTTATGTTTCTTGGTTCAAAACGTGTTCCACGTTCTCTCCATATCGTTACCCGCCGAGAATCACTACTCAGACTAAACCGGGACTCGTCACTGAACATCACATTGGCCCACTCTCCTACACTCCAATGTTGATGTTTCAAACTCCAGTTCAAACGAGCGCGTTTATGCGCAGACGTGAGGGGAATGCAAACTGCTGGTCTTCCGGCATACAGGCCAGCATGATTGAGTCTCCTGTAAACAGTTTGTCTCGAAATTCGTATTCATGTGGCGACTGTTAGCGCCGAACCCAGTGCTCTGGCAGTACTGCCCCTCTGACGTCGCGCACTTATTACCAGATATCGGTCTTGGCGAGGGGTTGCGACTCTTGGTTGACCTGATACTGGTTGTCGGATAACATCTCCCATTTTTGAAACCTCTGCCACAGTCTTGAGATCACAGACTGTCCACATTCAGAATTCGAGACACTTCGGTTTGTGATCGTGAGAATTCCAGCATTCCAACGATTCTTCCTTTCGTAAACATGTCCAATTGGCGTCTTTGTGCCATCATTCACCTTGTTTGATGGTTAACAACGTTCCTTCGCACAGCAGTTGCATGAAACTTGTCTGAACTGCCTATGCTGCGTGAATCGGTTTCTCCGCGTTCCAATTTTCGCTGATGTTTCGCGCAGGACGTAGTCGACTGAAAAGCTTTGCATAAAGCCTATGTTTCTTCTTCACCCAATTAATATCTGCAAGAAATTTGGAATAATTTTACGAATATTTACTCCGTGTTTTTCGCATTTTACGATTTATGCTTAACTTTTGGACACAAGTGTATGTAATATATATATATATGAATTGGTACACTTTTCAAATATTTAGTACGAAATAATTCAAAAAGGCAAGTGAAGAAAAAGAAGGGGTATTTGCTTTGAATTTTACAAATAATTATATGTCCTTATATACATTGAATAAAATCATGACGAATGAAAAAAGTGACATAAAATTCATTTAATATAAAGCAGCTCATTTATACTCAACAATTTTAAATGCCTGAATTCAACAGTACAAAACATTAAGTAATCAAGGATATTTATTTTTTATTGTTTTAATATCAACAACAAAACAAATGAAAGCTATTAAAGTTATACATTTTAACAAATACTAAAATTAGAATTTACCAAATAAATTTATGAAAGGTTGTTGTGCGTACTTCAAAATTTTCAAAAGCATATCACTGCTTATAGAAACAACAATTGCTTAAGAAATTATTTTATTTGCATCTTTTTTATACTCTCAATTGCAATGACTTACTTCTTTAATTCTCTTGCGTAACCTAACATGTTTCTTAGATAACAGGATCATCTAAATCTATCTCGCCTGAAAACAAATTCAGATGACCGAAAATTTGGTAATATAGTGTAATGCATATTTATACACAATATGCACATTAGTTTTTAAACACGAACATTTTTTGATTTCTTTATCGTGGACACCTTGTATAAAAACAGCAGAGTTAAATAATCTAATTTAGATTTCCTCACGAGAGTTTCTTTATTGTTTAGAAACATGTGATGTGAATGGTATATACATTTTTTTTTTTCATTTATGTGAAAAAATTGCATCCCCAATAAATCAATTTAATTCTTCTAAGCGATTTTTTTTTTAAAAAGTATTTTGCTATTTTTATTTCCTTTCTCTCAGTATAAAAGACATAAGAAGTTCCTCAGTATCCAATGCTTCGGTAAAACAATTGCTTTTCTACTTCGTGTATTGTAATTGTATCTTCCCGTTTCATTCTAAATAAAATAAAGCTTATAAATAAACTATATGGTAAAGCATAGTCTAAATTAACTGATAAACAAATGCGTGTACATAAAAACTTTCACTCTAAGCATTTACACATTTTTTCCACTCTTTCAAATCTCATAAGCAATAGTAGAATGGAATTAAGCAAAGAAGCAACCTTTCTACCTTATGAAACAAAAGAGCAAATGTTTGAGGCTTCTAATATTACACAGAAAAATGGAGTCTCATTAATAAATGAACATTTCCAAATATACAGGAAATTATTAGTGCCCCTTTAAATGTTATTTAAGATAGATGGCTCAATCGTTTTTTTCATGTCTGGGAAATAATTGTGATATTTTTATATAATTTATTATAAAAGATGATGTGAACAAATCACAACAAATTTAATATAAATATTATTTTTTTAATAAAATTAATCAATTTTTAAAAAGTTAACACACATTTGTCATAGTTTTACTAAAATAAAAAATATATTTGTAACTACACAATCAGACACTTTGATCTAAAAAAGATACAAGTTTGTAACGACCTTGAAGAATCGATGTACACTCTTATCCAAAAGTTAAAATAAAACATGTTTTTTGGAGCTGCGTCATTAAAATTATCAATTAAAATTAGCGCCATTAGCAATAAAATTCATACTTTGTTTGTATGAATGATAGCAATGAATTATAAGAAAGCTTGTGCTAAAAGTGACAGCCACCAGTTTTATTTTTTAAAAAAGGGACAATGATATAGATTTGAGAAAAAAATATGCCAGTTTTAAACTTTCGCAACTTCGTGTGTCAATTTTATGCATTATTGTTGATCTTCAATAGTTGTTGGTAATTTCATTAACAATATCCAAGAGAGTCTAGCAATATCTAGAAAGTGTTTACCCGATTCGCTAAGGTGGTGGGTAGTTGGGTGAATGGAAATTGAGTTATGACAAGCTAATGCTTCTAGACATCTCAATGAGTCCAACTTCTCTCCCTGGGATCCAACTTCTGCGAGCTGCTTAAATTTAAAAATCCTGGATCTAGAAGACATTCTTTAGGTCAATAGTGATTTATAACGTATGCAGTATACTATTTTGTAGCTCTTTCGACTCGTTGGATGAGAAAATTATTGTTGCTCATCTCGTTGCAGATCATTTTGTAGCATCAAGATCAAGAACCTCCGTTACGTGATGCAAAAGCACCTTCATAATACAGGTCTGTATGCAAAATGAGCAGTTGTTTGTACCTCCCCGAACCGATGACAGAAATGTGCCCACTTATGTTAGCCAAAAATAAGCCCGTTTTCTTGTATCAGTAAGCAATGGCTTCTAAACTCTTCAGATTCACACTGGAGAGTGATTCAAGGCTGCCAGGAGGGAACAACGTATCAAATACAACCATTCCAACAATGTTGAAAGACACAGTTACGGAGTTGATGGAATCATGAGATTAGGTCAAAGATTTCTCTCAATGGTCATTTTGACTAGTATGTGTTTCATGGAAGAACTCTGGACATTAAGAACTATACATGTAGGAGGACGCGTAAGATATCGAGATGAGATCCTTAACAAATATGTTTGCGCTTATACCTCTGCTAATGATAATGAAATAATTCTGATGAAGGTTAATATGAGACATCACTGAGATTTTCTTATTTGAGGACTATCTTAAAGTTCACAGCACTATCTCCAAAACTGAATCTGATAAAGCATATTTGGGACTACTTTGGTAGACACTCTGCCTTAAGGTGCTTATAAGGTCGTAACATAAACAAGGATGTCTGATCTTCTCTTCTCATTTCGGTGCCCTACAACATCATAACAGGTAGCATGAATATACAATGCGATAATGAATTGTCATTAGGGAGGGAAACATTCATCATTAAATTCAATTTTTGTAGTGTTTCCATTACATTTTTTTTTCTATAAAAGAGTGATATACTGCTTTCTCGAACAATAATCTTTTCTACCAAAAAAACTTTTTTTAAAAATCTTAGTTACTTAAACTATTCAAGTTTCTGTATCGCATTCAATAAAAACTGCTTGGTTCATATGTTCTCCAAATCTCACGTTTCTACGTTCTCTCATTTTAAAATCAGATACAAAATAAAAAGTTGTGTCTTAACTTTTGGAAGCCAGTATATTACAATTTATGAAATAGAAAACTATTAATGATAGAGTACGTAAAATACTTAAACGTATCCTACCACAGGTAATAATGCTGGGAGAAACTTGCTAATTAATGCCAAAGCGCAATTATTTGAAATTGGTTAAAATATTGGAGAAAAAGCTTCAATAATATTTTATAAAGAGGTTTTCTAAATGCGTTTTTTAATTGCAAGACCTTCATACTCTAAAACAGGGGTTGGCAACCTATGGCATGCGTACCATATATGGCACGCGGTACAATTTTCAGTGGCACTCTGCCCTACTTTGCACATTTGTCAAATTTTGAGTGGATGGAAGTAGATAAATTTGTAATCGACCTGATTTGACAAACATCTTCAGAATTATGCATATTTACGGAATTACGAAAAATTCTAAAGATAAATTTGCAACTATTTTGTAAATGATTGAGCTCCATTACTGGAGAGATTTAATAGTTTCAAGAGAGAAAATTACATGTACTCTGCTTTCCTCTTTTGATTCTACATATCTAAATAAAAAGTCTTTCCTCATATGAAAAAAAAATCTCGAGAAAGAAATTGTTTAACAGCTGTAAGCTCAGAATCGTGTCAAATTGAAAATCATAGATTATACTCCCGATTTTTCGATATGAAAATATATAGCGGAGCAAGCACTAGGTTCACATTAAAATTTTTATTTATCAATTTGTTTAACTCTAATGAAAGTAAACACTTATATTTTATGTTGTCTATTAATAAATATGCTTAAAAATGCATAATATGTGAACAATGTTATTTTTTTATTTTTTGTTGAAGAAATAGTTATTATTTATGCTGGTTATTTTTACGTTAATAAATATCTCTAACTGAGAGAGATTCTAAATTAATGTATTTTTTAAACTCTAAATCTATATTATTGACCTCTATTCTCTATAACTCTGCTTGCATTATCGTGGAAAATAAGGTTTCAAAAATATCTTACTGTGTGTCCCGCTGAATCATATTGTTGGATTGGTTTTGGCACGTCATAGCTAAAAGATTTCATAACCCTGCTCTAAAACCTTATTTTCGAGAGACAAACTAGATTTTCTGTTTTACTATAACTTATGTATTTAATAATGTGGAATTTTTATTCTAACTTTTTTTGTCCTTTCTAGAGATTAAATTACTTAGAATTAATATACTAAAAGACAGTTAAGGGACAGTGTAGGAGTAAAATTAGATTAAAAGTGTTTTATTAAAAATTTTATATGGAAGAAATAGAAACTAACTTAGGAGTATTATTATTTCGAAGTTGATATAATTATTTATTTTTAAATATTGAGTGTTTTATCAATTTTAAAAATTACATAAATTTTTCATTAAACCATTTGATGCAAATGATATTTTGCTAAATTAATCTGAATGGTAAACAATTTTAAAAATAATAACTCATTTAATACACACATTACAATTAATTATAACACAATATAAAACATTTACTTTCTGAATAATATAGTTAAATAAGTCTCAAAAATTCTACTTTACTTCATGAGTATACAAAGTTTTTCAGTTTCAATACAGCTTCGTGAAATGTAAAAGCACTTTTAGATATTTATTACGGTAATTTAGAAAGAAATTTTATCTGTTTTTAAAAAAAAATAAAGACTTGAATACCTTAACAGTTCTTAATAAATATTTGCTGAAGTCATCTAGCAAGATACGTTTCGTCAATTGAAGTACTTAAAAGTATTCCTAAAAGTGAGATATTTAAAAGCTGAGTCATAACACAAAAAAAGCGTTTAATCCAGCACAATCTTTTAATTAACCTTAGCTAAATTAAAATTCCTTTGTGGCACCATCGTTAGATGTTCCCCGACAGTTAATGCAATTTAGAAAATAATGTTTCAATAAAATAAAAACCTAAAAATTACTAAAATTTTTATCAATATGTTGTAGGTAATTAAAAATAGTAAGCTGTTTTTCGAATTAATTGTACTAAATGAATTACTTAAATTCAACATTTATTGCTTCAGAAAAATTATATTTTGTGCAAATTATAAAACCAGAGATGGAAAGTATTACCATGAATAACGATATAACACAATCCATAAAAGTATTTTTTTTTTTGCAAATCCGTCTATATACATGTACTGTAATTCTATAAATATACTATGTACTGACACATTTAGAACGGCAGATAAAATCTAGCATCAAGTTCATTAAGGTATCAAACTACTCTAAAATTGTGAATTTTGCCAAAAATTGACAAATTTGTTTATGATTTTATTCTATAGGCCATCTTATTAGCTTTATAAAAATTGTTTATTGTTTTCCATTCACTAGAACAAAAAACTATAAGTACCTTAGTAAAAGCAGATGTCATTACTTTTTTTTTAAGCAAGATATGTCACACTTTAAAACGCGTTTTACTTGAAATGTGTTTTTTTGAAAATGTTCAAACAGAGGGACAGTGATTGCTAAAAAAGTTTTGAAAATAATTAACTGAAATTTTTTGTGTATGTTCCGTATAATAGTAAAAGTGTTTTAGCCTTCAGATTTATCAATCACTGTTTTATAAAATTTACAGTCCCTTATGTTAAGGGGAGTTGGAAAGGTAAAAATTTTTTTAAAAGGTGAATTTCAGGTTATTGCATTTTTAAATTCTTCAGCTCATTACCTTTCCAAAAATACCTCATTTTTATCTCTAGCTTAATTAGAAGTGCTAAAATTTTGTTTTTAAAGAATCGTCTAAACGCGAGTCACCGATTTAAATGGACAGAAAAAAGGTAAACATTGCACTTCCTCTTGGGTCAGCTTGAAGTTTGACGTCATTTTTTAAAATTTCTTTAGGGCATGTTATGAAACGGATGGGATCTCGCCTCCGACGTTTCAAAGCAAAAATGAGGGGGCAAAAATTATCAGATGGCAAAGCATTATGTGGCAAAAATAGATTAACAGAAGCAACTATTGATCAATTGCAAACATATTATGGTCTTGCCATTCGAAGAAATTTATCAAATGTAAAGTGTATGAAACAAGCTATATATATGAGCAATATTTCTTCACAAAATATCTATGGATTTTATCCATCAGGTCTTGACACATGGTGTCAGTGTAAGAAGGCTCAATTGGAAAATAAACTTTATCTCCACAAACATAAACTTCCAGTTTCTGTTGTTGAAGCCATTAGGCCTATTTTTAGGGACCTTTCGGATCCAGAATTATTGAAAAAGTGCTTGCATGGAAACACGCAGAATCCGAATGAAAGCATTAATAATGTTATTTGGTCTCGTGTCCCCAAAAAGACATTTGTGCACATAGAAACACTTTCCTTTGGTACATATGATGCTATTGCATCCTTTAATAAAGGGAATGCAACAAAGCTGGATATTTTAAAAAAACTTAACATAGAGCGAGGATATTATGCGACATGCTGCATGGAACATCTCGACAAAGAGAGCAGTACAAGGGTAAGATATGCCAATTTACAGAAAACTAAGGAGACTAAAAAAGTAAAAAGACTTAAAAGAATGAAACAAGAAGATGAAAATTTAAAAAATGCTGAAAATTTGGAATATGGAGCTGGAATGTTTTGATAAGGTAACTTTTTTTTTATAAAAATGTGTTTTTCTCAAAATGTCACTTTTGAAGGTTCGATGTGCTTTTTCTCAGAAAGTATATATCTGATGTCAACAAAACTTACATGACACATTCTTTATATATTCTAGTATATACTGAATGAGCTTTTAGCAAAATTTTGTATACATTTTTTTTTATAATTTTTTTTCTGTCGAAAAACACTGTTTTCTCACTATACATCAAATAAAAATTTTAAAGAAAAACTAATGGAAATTTCAAAAAAAAGCTCATTTCAGTATAATATTAGATGTATGCTTAACTTGCAAAAAAAATTTGGGGATTGTATTTCCAACAGGTTTTTAGAAAAGGTACATTGAAAAAGCCCTTTTTAACATTATCAGTATAGAGCGTTCCGATACCACTTAATAATATATTTACTGTTATTTTAAGCAATTTCATATAATAACTAAGATAAAGTGCTCTAGCTTTTGTAAAAATTAAGATATCTCTTATCCGGGAGGTCATTTCAAAAATGAATAACATAGCAACACATCAGAATTGAAAATTGAAAATTTGTTCATAAACTTTTGGTACAGAATTGGCCCCGTTTATGTTATTTTTAAAAATTTTTACCAATTTTTTCCCATTTTAGTAATAATTTTTTTTTTCTTAATTTTAGATATGATTCTTAAAATGTACTAAGCAAATCTAAAAACCACAGAAAAATCGCCCATATCTCCATTTTTTTAAGAAAAGGATACCTTAGAAAGAATATATACTGATTTTCTTACTTATAGAACCCTTTTAAAATGTTTATATCTTATTGATTGTAGTTTCTTCAATTGTATAGAACAGAACTCTATTTGAATTTTTAATCTAAATATTAAGGAATAGAAAACCAGAGTATTTAGAGATTTATCAATCCAAAAAACTACTAAAAGTCAAGTTTTATGACTTTTTGAAGAAACGTGATCTGTATAAATATATAGATTTGAGTTATATGAAACCCAAAATATGTCAATTCAAATATTTTCCTAATATTCCTTGGAACTTAGAAATGCATATAGGATTAAAGAGCACATTTAGACGTATACCTCCATATGTAAATGTCCCATGAACATATTTTTCACAGTCTAATTATAATTTATTAAAACATATGTCACATTAAAGTTGCACAATGCTGATATTCTTGAAATTTAAAATCACAATCAGATGGAAAGTAACGAACATGAAATCATATTTTATTTAAATTGCTCCAAATCCCTCTTATAGGAATTTGAGATCCAGCTGACTTTAAAAAGTAATCTTCATGTCTTTAATGAAATCTATATTCGATCCTAAGACTCACCGATCAAACAAACACATACAATTGTCATTCTTACTATTATTTCACTTTTTCTATTCTTCCAGTGTACCCAACTTAAGATTGAAGCAATAAATTGTCTTACTGTGCTTCTTCACAATGATCACTAAATTCGATTCGAACTTAATTGTTGGAAAAAGTCCATTAAAGGAAAACAGAAATTGGTGTCATCGGGTCAGAGCAAAACTCAAAAAACTTCAGAAATAAAACAATTTCACAATTGATTGTCAAGAAAATGTTCATGATTGTAAAATCATTCTGTTAACAGTACAGCAAACAGGCTTCATCAAAAAGCACATTAGCTAAGTTGAATGCCCACACTTCGCTCGTTTTCAGTTATTGATCAAATGATTTATTTGTTTAACTTTCTCTCTTCTGTTCTTTAATAGAATCGTTTATCCTAAGAACCCAATTAATTTCAAGCTTCTAAAAACATTTAACAAAATATTGCAATAAGCAGTGGGGCCTAAAAGGGAAATTGCTTACCCATACCCATAAATCAAGTTTCAGCCCATTACAGAAGTGCTTTTTTCCGCTTACTGGAAATCGTCGTCGCCTAGACTAATTGAGCAATTAATAATTTATACACTTCACAACGTCCAATTATTGAATACTTAAAAAGCGTTAACAAATCGACAAATTTTGTTCATTGATTTTACGATTCAAAAGAAATGCCCTAAAGGTAACAATCCATTTAAACGTATAATACAACGAGGGCATTTTTATTAAATTTTCTAACAAAATAACTAACATAAAACTGAAGAAAGACTGAAAAATGCAGTAGTACTTTTTATAAAATAAAAGTAGCAGATTTAGTTACTTTTTTGAGTTCTATGTAGCAAAACTTTTAAAAATATTGCAGCTGTTATAGATGTGAAGTATGTGTTAATTTTACGTGGCTAGAGTTTTTATTTTAATTGATGTTGATCAGGTTCCTTAAACTAGGGATCGCCTAATGGGGTCGTCAGTCCAAAATTTTAGGATTTTTGATTTATCTTTTAAAATACTATACTGTTCGAATTAATTGAAACAAACGGGGAAAAAACAATTTTTTCTAAAACCTTAGCTTTTAATCATTACATATCTTAAGTAGACTGGAAAATATCTATATTATAGTACGAATTATGTCGTTTTTTTAGTAGAAATGGTCTCTTGAACACGTTTTGGTGACTCCGCTATTGTAGCGCACGTATTCTTGGCTTTATCATCGAGGAACCACATATGTACAGCAATTTTTATCATTTGTTCTGTTATCGTGCAATTCATCTTAGCTAAGCGGTTCTTGAAAATATGCCTTAAGTTTTCAACAGGATTTCGTTTGGTGAATTACCAGGCGAATCAAGCACTTGTATTTTATTTTCCCGCATAAAAGTCTGGACAAATTTCAAATTGTGACAAAGAACCAAGTCATGATGAAATGTTCCGTCAAGTGTTTCCATGAATTGAGTAATCCTACTGCGTAATATTTCCATGTATTTGACAGATTTCATTATGCCTTTAAGAGGAACTAAGCTTCCAGTTTGTGAAAAAAACTTAAAAACATCTCTTTGGGAGGGTATTTTACAGTCCTTTGGAAATGATCTGGTAGAAGAGCTTGACCTTCATTTCATCTTGCTGCCCTTGATTTGTATCTCTGTAGAAAAAAATGTGTTTCATCACTGAAAATTACCTTTTTCCAGTCGTTAACAATCCAAGATTGGTATTTTTTGGCCCATGCTAAGCATTTGCCATCATTTTTTGAGTTAGAAATTGTTTTTTCCTCGGTCTTGTTGCCTTACGTTCAACTTCCAGAAGCGTTTTGCGTACAATTGCGATACTCACTTCAACACTATAATCCAATAAATCCTTTCGAAGGTCTGTGCTTGCCTTTTTTTTATTTATTTTGCTGTTACTTACTAGAATTTTATCAGTGCTTGAAGTAGTTTTCCGCTTGCGCGTTATTTTCATTTTCTTTTTTGAGAGAATGTTCCGGAATCTTGAAATATTAAAATTCTTGGTATACTTGATTTGCTCACACCAACTGCCGTAGCTATATCTCTCACAGTCATATGAGTGTGCTCATTAAAAGAGATTATTTTAGAACGCTTCCGCGGAGTATTATCCTTCTTTGAACAAGCAAAAGTAACACTTGTTACACGGAACACAAAATTATAAACATTATCTGCCGCACTGAAATATTCACAACTGAACTACTGATACATTAAGATCAGTCAAACGAGAGAGAGAGAATGAATTATAGTCAAAGTCGATCCGTCACACTACCTCTAGACAGATATAACCGATTTGAGGCGTTTTGGAACGTCACTAGTAATCACATACCACTCAGATAAGAAAAATAAGTTTATCCCAATTAATTCGAGCTCTATAGTAAAATAACTGTTCTTCATTATAATTAATAATAATTTATTTGATTATTTAGATTCTTATTGGAGAAAGCCAAAAGATAATTTAATTGCTTAGATTCTTGTTGAAGTATCGATCAAATCTAAAGAATTTTGAAGAAGTACTTCTTCCGGGGGTGTCGTCTATTATTCCAAAATTTAATAACATAACTAAAAATAACCAAGCGCATTTTTCCCATTGATACTTAAATCTTGCATATACTGTTGTTAATAAAAGGTGATGATCTCAGAAGTGAATTCAAAATTACTACACATAAACAGACTGTAGTTTATGTATTATTTATTGTGTAATTCCTTTATATAATGTTTTTTTTTGGTTTGCTAATTAAAATTTCTGAATCGTCATATTCAAAGTAACAACTTATTGTGGATGTTTATTACTTAAAAATAATATACTACAAATAGATCAAATATAGAAGTACCCAAGCGTGTGTAAACTTTGCACAATGCTTATGGGGTCGCACTAACTTTTTGTACAAAAAATGGTGTCACCACCTCGAAAAGTTTCAAAACCCCTTTTGCAGATCAATCTGCATTAATAGGAATTAAATATGTACTTATTTTCTATAATTAAAGACACTTTGTACCATTATTTGACTTTAAATAAATCGATTTGCCAAATTTAGGTGTCTATTTATTTGTAAGGCATTTTAAAATTTTCTTAAGAACGAAGATTTGTCTTAAAAAATTATATAAAAAGATACAATATACGGAATATCTTTTAATGGTAGCGTGTAGAACATACATAAAGGATTCGTTCTATGAAACTTTTGTAAAATTGTTTAACTTGTTATCGTCTTTAAGAACTTCATTTGCAAAAGAGATTTTGAACTATATCTATAAGATTTCAGAATGTTGTAAAAAAATTCTTATAAGAAAAAACTTTAAAAAATTGTTAAAATCCCTTAGTTTTTCATCTCATATTATTTCTTATAATCACACTTTAAATAAGAATAAAAAGAAAAATTAAGTTTCTGTCTTTAAATATTTATGAAAATAAGAACTCGGAATAATTTTTCTCTGCTAATATTAAAGGGTCAGAATTCTCGGAATAAAATGCACTAGAAACAAGTGGGGAAAGGATTTATAGGGTAGCAGTTCCATTTACATCTTTAATAAGTCTTCGGACACATTCCAAGAAAAAATGGAGTACTTTATCTTCAGGGGTTTTGTCAGTATAAATGAACTGAATCTCTTAACAAGTAGCATCCGAAAGAGATTTCTTTTTTTCCCTAGTCTATTCGATTAACTAGCCTCTGAGAAGAAAAAAAACAGAACAAATTCTGATTCTTGCTCCCTTTTACTTAAGTGAGTATTTCAGACTTATAAAATGTGCAGTTAATTTCTATAAGTTGGAATTTAGCTTTCTTGGCAGTATTTTAATATACTTTGATTAATAATTCCTCAGATAAAATAAAATTTAATACTGTCTTTTTAACAAATATTAGTTCCTGAAACTTACAAGATCTGATATTATTCATGCCATATTATAGATTTAGAATTACAAGGGTGATTCGGAAAATAAGTTTCTCCTGTCGACTGTGGTCAGAGTTGTGTCTGAAAGTCAAAACATAGAACGAGACATAAAAGATAAGGCATAATTATTTTTCCACATAAGCAACAAGTACATTGAGACATTTTTCATACCGCTTGATAAGCTTCAAAAAGTCTTCCAGGAAAAACTTAGGGCTTTGCATACGGAAGAAGTGTTTAACGGCTTGTTTGACTTCAGCATTGCTTCCAAAGCGCCTTCAGGTGAGATTCTTCTTCAGAACCGGATACAGATGAAAATCACCTGATGCGAGATCAGGTCTGTATGGCTGATGGTGTACGCGCTCCCAATCAGAGTTGCAATATGGTTTTGCGTTGCCGTCACCGAGTGAGGTCTTGCATTGTCATCCAATAACAGAACGCCAGATTTAAGAAGCCTAGGCAGCTTTTTCCGAATCGCCTCTTTCAGTTTCGACAGGGTGTCGTTGCATTGATAGTTCCAATCTCCAAAAAGTTCACGAAAAAGTAAACGCTTCTTCTGTATGCAAAGGCCTGAGTTTTCCTGTAGGGTGTTTTGAAGCTTATCAAGCGGTATAACAAATGTCTCTATGTACTTGGTAATGTGGAAAAATAAAGTTGACTTATCTTTAATGTTTCATTCTATGTTTGAACTTTCATACACAACTCTGACCACAATAGACAGGGGAAACTTATTTTTCGATTCATCCTCGTAGTAAGAAATCGGATTTATACACAAATCCAAATAAAAAGTAGAAAAGTTCTTTTTAATGAAATAAGTTATTTTTAACTCTCAACAAGAGGTGAGTCAAATGAAGAAAAGGTGAGATACATGTATGAGTTACAACTGAAATTCTCAAAGCAGGATATCATCTAATAACGTTAAGGTATCTGATCAGGTTGGAAAGGTGTTTCTTAGGCGTTAGAGATGTTAGCGCCATTAGAAAGATAAAAAGTATAAGTAATGAGGAAAAAGAAAGAATAATATATAAAACTTTATAATTTTTTAAGTTATTTTTCAAATATTTACTTTATAAGAATATTTTTAAATATATTTTTTGAAGAAGCAAATTTTCACGAGATAATTTGTGCACAAAAAAAGGGATATCTCCAAAGCAATCCAATAAAATTCAATGAAATTTGTAACATTTGTGTTATGAGCTGTTTAGAGTGTAACAAACCTCAATTTTCAAAATCCTTAAATTTAATCACATTTTACAGTCATTTTTAGCTTAGAACATAAAGTAATTTTAACGAAAAATCATTAACGTCAAATTTGAGGGCTTTTAAAACACTTATTTCTTAAAATATTTTTAACCTGAGGTTTGTGACACTTCAGATGAATCCAGAAATACATCAATGAAATTAAAATTACATTTTTTCCAATTTATTTTTATTTATACTGTTCTTCTTAACATTGAAAATTTTGCTAAAATTGTATAAAAAATAAAAAAATTTTAAATAATCATGACTCTTTAAACCTATTTATTTTCCTTAAAACAATAAAAAAAAATTTGAAGATCGGTATTTGAAAAATTGGTCCGAACTTAGTCTTGGATGTCGTAAGTTAAATCCTCATAAGGATACAATCATGTTTTTCATGGAAAGTAACAGTTCATTTAATTAATCATTGATCTTCACTGCGCTTAAGGAAGATCGTTGTATGATAAACTAGAAAGGGTAGCTTGTATTAGCATTTGCATATGCACATTAACACTTCGGAAAATGAAAGTGGACTCTATGAAATAAGTAGAATTGATATATTAATTAAAATAAAATTATTCACAATATAAAAAAAACTAAAAAGGAAAGCGGACACGGAAATAGGTATAATGAACCATAAAGCCTAAATACTTGGAACAACTTTCTCAAATATAAAACTTTTTATATATTTTATTACATTAGGTCACAATTTTATTGTATTATACCCCATTTTTCACAAGAAATTCCTTTTTAATTCTTAACAAATTGTTCATAAATCTAAATAGCTATTATTAAAGTGGAATATTAATTCATCAACAATTTAGGTTCGAGTCGAGCAGTAGTTCTTAGCACCATATCGAAATAATTCAATTTGTGTGCAAAATTGTTTTATTTATATAAATTTTAAGCAAATGAGTTTAGTGCAAAAATTACTTTCCACCAAACCCACAAAACAATTTTCGTGAGGATGAATTCACATTTCTTTTGAGACTATCTTAAATCTGAAAACTTTTTACAGTGATTGTTCTTGTCTGGAATCCATGTAATGACATTCATCCATAAATCATGAGACAGCTTCACTAAAAATCAAAAATAATACGACTGAGCTTTTTGTTCTTTTATGCTAATAAGATATTCTTAACTCTTTCGCACAAGAATAAATTCTGACATTGTACTAATTCTAGAAGACCCTTTTGTGCAAACGGAAGCAACATTGTTGCAACTAGTAATGTTGTACAGTAAAAGGTTTCCTAAAATGTTTCCTCGTAAAATTCGGCTTATTAAAATTTCTGAGATCTTACGATATTAATTTTAGATTTTTTAATAGTTTATTTAATGTAAAAATAGTAAATTACTGGGGAAGAAAGATTATTTTTGAAAACCATATCATTCTTCGCGGTATTTTATTTAATAAACGGAAAAAACTGAAACATAATGTATTAATACAACAAGAACTTTTACCATACATTTAATATTTAAATACAACAAAATAACTGCATCATTACTAAGTAAGATAAAAATAGTCATTTTGCCATACATTCGAATTGAAAGTACATTTTTTTCTAATAAACTGCGTATTGACAACTATAAAACTTTGCGGTCCCTAACTGTAAGAGCTATTTCATGGTGGCACCATCTAGTGGCTGCTTTCTCTATCAAATTTTAACTCTAAAACTAATTTTAATTCAAGCTCTGGTAGGATGCCAAATGTTGCCGAGAGTACTAGAGTCAAGTTAATACTCAGATGAACTTTTACATGCCACATAAACATATAACATGCATGCCTACGATTTTCGCATCCTAGCAATCTATGGACTTCAGCCGGGATAGCCTTGGGCTTACGAAGAGGGCATGCTACCTCCAAGCCACCGAGGCGACAAGGAAGTTACTTGTATATGGAACTTACAAAGAAGCATCAGACATATTATATGCAGCCTTGTCATGGACGAGAACGTTTTCTTACTAGAAATAAATTGTATACTCGAGAAAAATTTTCAAAGTCGAGTTATAAAAACTTCTGCAAAAAGCATTGATATTTTAAACGATGTCTTTCATAATTTAAAATTATAGAAGAAAAATCTAATTACACACACTTCCATACTTTTATTAATTCCTTCAAATTTTGCGAATTTGGAACCAAGGAACTCTTTTTAACTCACTCTTAGACCTACTCTCAACGCGTTTGCTGTATACTCCTACAATTCATTATTTATTTTCAAAAAAAACTAGGAAAGCCTGAATTGCAATGTAAGATTGAATCGCATTTCAAAGACTCCCTCGTTTCCAGTGTCACATCGTAATTAGTTTCATGTTTATGTTGCACTAAATAGTATAAATTAAGTTATGATAGTTATGTTACTTTTCTTACTCAGACACTCTGGCGAAACTTCATTAATCCAATGGAATCGATGATTGAAGACCACCATGAATAAAAAGTTTCCAAGTTGATAAATGAAGATATATCTTCTCTGATATCAACCTTTAGCCATAATGTAGATATAAATTGAAAGATTATAAAATATTTTGTCATTGAAAGAGACATTTATCAAATTATACGGAATTCACTTTTATGCAACTGATAACGTTTTCTATTTTACGAACTTCTTAGTCAATTAATTTTCTTACAAATGACGTACTATACATTTTTGCATGAACAAATACTTTTCACCTGTACACTTTATCACAAGCAAAGCTTCCATCTTGTAAAGGTAAACATGCATCAATTTATATATATGTCATCATTCATATAAGTCATAGAGGGATTGGAGTAATAAATAAATTATTTTTAGACTGCTAATGTCGAAAAAGGTATCGTTTTTGGTGTCTGTACATACTTTGCTTCTGTTTGACAGAAATTAGTTTGGTTATTTTTCTTCAGAAGTGTAATGAAGAGTAACGACTGCTTGAAGGAAGAACATTTTCTCTGAAAGTAGACTAAGAGTGTGTTAAATATTGAGATGAAAATGAATTTAATAATAGAAAATAAACCGAGAAGAAGAAAATTGTCAAATTGGGGCTGTGTCGTTACTGATTACTCTAGGTAATTGTATATAAAACAATTGTGATCATCAACTTGTTATGTGTATGGAATCAAATGCTTAACTTGTTGAATTAAAGTTTTTGAAATTAATTGTTTTAACTTTTATTTTTATTACTTCATATAAGAATCATTACATCAAAAATGCATTTTATTAAACTAATAAAGTCGTTTTTGAGAGATTGTTACCTAATTTTAATAGTAAATATTTTAACTAGCTTATCAGACATTATAAAAGAAGCCTTTTTAAATTATCCACATGATATACTATAGCAATTATAAGTTTCCATTGTTCCTTTTACTTGGCTTTTGCAAGTATACAATGTATAAATATAAAATTACTTATTTGAGTTCTTTTCTTCATGTCGTTTCTGATGAAATTCATCTCCAGCAGCCATGTTGTCAGAAATTAATGTAATATTTACGCTCCACTATTATATATACAATAAGGCGTTCAAACTATGTTTCCTTGCAAGTTTCAGCAATTCAGATACTCATTTCATACTATAACATTGCACCAAACGCCTTCTCAATCCAATCTTTAGTTTTATATTGATCTCACTAGATCTACAGTATCATCTTGGGCGTACCATTTCCTGTATGTGGCTGTGGTTAATGTTTCTAATAATACGTCTATGGTAGCATAATATTTGTTAGGATGGCTTGCAATTGCTGGATCTTTGATATTAAATCGCATCCAAAGTGTACGAAAAAAGATAGGATACAGAAAATGAACGTGATATTTTTTGTGAGTACTAAGGTTTTCTTTGAAAAAGCTATACATATATGTTTGCTTTCAAGAAACTATTTTAATGGGTTTATTAATTTTCCAAGGCAAAAGTGAAAGATTAATGACTTTTAAGTAAACGATAAAATACGGAAATCTATTGCATAATTATTAACTTTTATACAAATAGAAGATTAAATTTTTCTCATTGTTACAAAATAATTTGTTAAGTGTATACCTTTGCATTAATTTATTTCTTAAAATAAAAAATTCACCTTCCATAATTGCGACAAATAAAGAAATTTTTATCGTTTAAAAGTATTAAAAATTTAACAATAATTACAGTGTATGCTCTTGAAATCAATTTAATTAAAAGGTCCATCACTTTTTAAAACGAAAGCTATAGTAAAAAAAATTTACTGTACACCCTTTGAAAACACATACAAAGGTCCCGTGTTTCGGATTTAACGTTAATTTGATTTTCATTCAACGGGAAAATCTGTTTTTTTTCTGTACTCGCTCCTTTTAAAATCCTTTTAAGATTTCTTAATGCATTTTTAAAGATTAAATTCTTTAAAACTGCCAGGAGCCGTGCAAAGCTTTTAGAAAAATTTAAGCTCTACACAGAAGTTTTCACTTTTAGTACAGAGATACTGCAAAATGCATTTTTAACTTTATGTAGATCTACGGAAATGCTTCAATTCCTTCGACTTACATTACTTTGAAACCTTTAACCAAATTCATTATACGAATTAAATAATAATTTAGGCCATACCTAAGAAACTTGAGTGGGGATTACACATTACAGCAATTACTAAGTACAATATTCTACCGTATAATTATTTCACTTATTGTCTGATGAAACAATTAGACGTGAGGACATTTGCATTTTATTTTTTAGAAAAAGGCTTGCAAAGATTGATTTTTCCTTTTCTATTTATATTCAATGGAATAAATATTCAAATTGAATATTTATTCCATGGATCTTTTACTTAAAAAATACAAACTTTGTTGTATTGGGCTATCTCTCGAGGTTCCCTCGTATAACTAACACATGAAGTAATATTCTTTACAATATAATTATATAGTATTTACTATATAAGTAATATTCTTTCTTATTAAGTATTACTTATAGCTTAACTACTGTCTCCTTACACTGGAAACAAAATATGCAGATTATAATGAGTAAAGAAATACATCAGTGTAATAATATGTTGAGAATCAGATTAATCGACTAGTTAGTAATTTCTTGCCTAAGCCTATGCACTTATCGGCTTTAAAAGTGAATTACTTTTTAGAAAGCTCTCACATAAATTTTGTTGATCGTCAGGTTCGAGACAACATAGTAAACAGAAACATGTTTGGGGGTAACTACAGTTCTGAGAACCGCCCAGATGTCATAGTGGTTAGTAACGCTGACTGCTGTGTCTTAATGCCTGGAGAGGGCAGGAGTGTTTGTAAATGTATAGTAGTGCCTGTGCGGCATGGGGGCACTCTAAATATTCGTCAAGCCATGAGTCCTCTCGAGAGGTTGGTGGAAGGAGAATAAAGGTGGGAGGCCCCCTGACCACCCCCAAGGTATTCTCCTTCAAAATTAGAATGGAATTGAACCGAAACGTAGTGTCACTTGCATGGTGCTCAAAGCTGAGGATAACGACATAAGTAAATTAACCTCTTGTTACGATGAATTTCATGGACCTCGTCAATCGAGTGGCGTTAGAAACAACTTAGCAACAACAGTTCTGAGTGTCAGCAACTATTTCGGATAAAGGGATTTTGATTGCTTAAGTGTTAGGGGATCGTTTCCTCATAACCCTTGATTTGGGAGAGAATTCTAATGAAATCATTAATCTGATTGTTTTTGTTTGTAATTGCTCCCTAGTATTTTGTGTAATGGCGACTATTCTTATTGTATGGTTGGGTTCTTTTTTAATTGAGAACATTTATAAACCCCATGCACCACACAATGTATCACACGGGGGCTTACCACACAAACATCCATGCATTCCGCGGGATTCGAACCCAGTCCCTTCGGCACCGCAGTCAGCGTCACTAACCACTATACCGAATGGATGGCTATGGTCGGGTTTGAGCCACAATTTCTTGAGTACGAGGTTCTCGAAATATCATAGGCAGGCTTCAGGGGTGGTTACGCTGTAACAATTTAAACTAATTTGAAATTTATTTTAATAAACGTTTACTTTTTTGAATATATTTCTGTTTTATCAAAGTATTTTTAAAATTATCCTCTTATTATATACTAAATGTGTGTGTGTGGGTGTGTGCGTGCGTGCGTTACCTCAATTTCCAAAAAAAAATCTTACAAAAATAAAAAAAATCCTATTTATTAAAATTTTTCTTTTTCTTTTTCTGTTCTTTATTCCTCTCCCACAAGCGTGTATACTTTCGTATACTCAAAAAAATAATTACAAATTTCTCAGATTTCTTTTTTAATTAATTTTTCATTATTTATAAACACTGATATATATATATATATAAGAAGGGTTTCTGCAGAATATAAAAATTATCTTCATGGGATCTTACTTTGATTTTCAGTAATTATTGTACTCTATAAAAACAGCGTTACCGGACCACGTAATTTGTATGTAAACAGGTATTATACTTAAATAGAACAACAAATGAATATATTAGGAAAAGCCACCAAATTTGATGCTCTTAATAAAGCTTTCAAATTTAAAGCTCATTTTTAGTGTTTACATTTTTGTATAAAGATGTCTTTTTTTAATTTGTTGGTGAAACTCTATATTTTTAAATAAAAATTGTTATTTAGTATCATGTAATAAAATTAAATATAATAAATTAATAAAATAATTTAAATGAATGTAAAAAGTTCCTGAATTAGAAACATTTTCTGCAGTAATAGCTTCCTTTTTTTATATAGTACGCATTAAATTATTTCAGTGCGTGCACATTTGCTTAAGACCTTAAATACCTTTGTTTAAACATTAATAATGTTTTTTATCTTTTGTTATCTAGTTAAATACTTATTAATGAATAAAACTAATTAACCGGATTTATTTTACATATTTAACACTATGTTGTGTGTGTTTGTATGTATAAATTAATTTTTACACTGAAATTATATATTTTTAAAAAACTTTCAATTTCGCTTAAGCTATGCTATTTTTTCGATGACTTTATGTCACCTCCATGGTTAACTTTTAAATAATTAAAGCTATTTTAAAATATTTTTTAGGAATTCCGTATACTTGATATCAACAAAGAAATTTTAATGCCATCTTTCTAATGAGCGTTCATAAAACATAAGACGAAAAAAATTTTCTTTGCCTATTTTCAATAAAATCCTTACTTCCTATGTTTTAAATATAGTTTTTAGATGATTGCTTTTGTAAATGATGCAAATCAATTGGTATCAAATGTGGGGAATCATGATATATTTACAACAAAATCTTTGTTTTCTTTCTAGTCAGTCAAGTACTAAATATATTCCAAAAATTCATCATTGACTTCAGTAATAATTTAGAAGAGATGCTAAAATAAGAATAAGTTATCTCTCAAGATCACCAAATTTGGTAGAAGTATTTAAATGAAAACAGCATTTACATGAATTGAAAAAAACGTAACATTTTGGAATTATATATAGAGAAAAATGTACTATATTTGCATAAAATAAGGATGGAATGAAACTGAAACCTTGAAACGATTCATAATTCTTAGTCAGGTTTACCTAGTTCAAGGACTTACGGTAATACTAATTCAACACTTTTTAGTCCCTTTAGAATAAAAATAGAATTGATTCTTCTAAAATGTAACTGATTCTTCTAAAACTCTTTGATTTTGAAAAAAATATCATTTTTTTATAAAAGTTTTATTATACTATGAACTAACTTACACTTTTTAAAGGAATCTCAGGGGTGTTAATTTTGTCTCGAGGGGTGAAAATATAAACAATTTTCAAACAGGTATACTTCTTTTAAATTTAAATTAAATAATTCGAATCTTTTACACATAATTTACAAAGGATTATGGTTTCAAAAAAGTACAAAATGTCTGAAATATAATCCTAATTTTAAAAATTATAAGCATATGCAAATAAGAAATAATTTTGTATTAAATATTAAGTACTTTTTGCGTTGCTATTTTCTAAAATTGTAGCCTTTGATGTATAAAACTTTATAGTATTATAAAATGTATCAAACTCTTTAAACCCTAGTAATTTAAGAATAATATATCTTTTATATTTCAAAATACTTGAAAAATATTGAAATTTTTTTTTAATTTGAAAATATATTTTTTTATTTAAAAAAACATTATTTATTATTCTATTTATTTAAAAATACTACGGTGTAATAAAAATACATTTAACTTTATAAATCATCTTATTGCTAGTAATTAAAGCTACTACTTTAAGAAATAGCATGCGCAATGTAAAACTTAATTAATATTTCTTATAGAAATATTTCTTATTTTCATATGCTTATAATTTTTTTAAATTATGATTATATTTTAAAAACATTATACACTTTTCTGAAGCCCCATTCCTTTATAAATAATGTGTAAAAGATTCGAATTATTTAAATTTAATTTCAAAGAGTTATATGTATTTGAATATTGTTTTGTATTTTCAGCAATCTAGAGAAAGTTAACACCCCTGAGACCCTTAGGAAGGGTTGCTTTTGTCTAAACTTAGAAATCATATCAGAAGTAGGAAAAAGAAAGCATCTCTTACTCTAGTAATCAAAAATAAATTTATTATATAATGCTTTTCTACACTGTATATCGTATATGAAGGATTATTGTCAAAATTCTGAAGTACATTTAACATCTTAAGGAGGATACAGTAAATATAACCCTAGATAATCATTCCTTTTATTCACAATATATCGTTTGAGTAAACATTTGATTTTAAGAGTTTGTGACTATGAAAGACTTTTAAACTTGTACTGACTTCAGTATTTGGTACACAAATGATAAATTAGCGAAATAACCATTTACCTCTACTTAATTGTCAAAAGATTATTTCGAAGTTGTTAAGAGATTGTGAACGAAGATAAATTATTCCAAATTAAGTTAATTTAAAATTTGTTCAAAAAAACTTGTTATAATAGCTTTGTAAAGAACTATTATTTACAGCTATTATTCTATTTTAACTTATGTAGACTTAATCTGATTTTTCTTTTATTTCGATTAGAAACCTAATCGATCATCTTTTACATGATCATTTATTTTCTCAATTATCGTTTCTATTCAAGTCTCTTTTGTAAAACAACCCTATCTTATCTTTAGCTTTATAGGTGTGCGTTTATTTTATTTTAAAATTTGTCAAAAAATATCATCAAACTCAAGAACGAATACACAGTGAATCATTTTCATAAAATATTTATTCTTAAGCAAGAGTAGAAACTAATGAAATGAGTTTTATAAACTACTTTCATTGCTTGAAGTTCTTGATATAAATTTTTCTGTGCTATTTGAGTTACCCCCATTTTTGCCAGTTTCTCTCTTTTATTTCTCTCCACAAAGTTTTTATTACCCAGCCGTTCGTACACTTACGGGGACTCGGATAAGGTTGCATTTATTACGAGTAATTTTACTCTTTCGTGGGTTTAAAAAATTCATTCTGGACTACGAAAAACATCACATAATAAACTAACCAGTCTATTTATTTATGTTTTTATCGCTCCCTGTAACATTTGATGAAATTTTTGAAAGAGCAATTTAGATTTTTGCATAGAAACACACTAAATTTTTTAAATAGTGTTTGAAATTTTAGTGAAAGCATTCTTATAAGTGTTAATGATGAATTTAAGATTGTAATATCCTGTATGAAATTCATGAACAAGAACTGTTTAAAATTAATAATAAGTAGAATATTTGTCGTTTTATCCATAGATAACTCAAAAAGTTTAGGGTATTTTTTTTTTAATTTTAAAATTTTAATATATAAATAGAACACAAAAAATTATGTAACAAAAAATAGATATATTTAGACTTTATATTATTTAGATATATTAAAAAGCAAGCTGATCATTCTAAAAATATCAAGAATTTTATCAAAAGTATGTAACAAAAATCTTACACATGATAAATACACAATAAAAAATGATAATTTTTAACAAATTTTATAACAATTCAGTACTTTTACTTTGCATGTGTTCAATTTTGAATACAGAGATAATGTATTTCCTTAAAAATAAAAAAAATAAAGAAATTGTGAAACTGCTACAATAAATAAAGGAAATACTTTGAAAAAGCTGAATTGATGTAATGAATATAATGATGTATAGTTGTAACGTAATTAAATAACAATTGAACTATTATATGTTCAAGCTTAAACACAAAATTTTCCAGAAATGATTCAAATGAAGTTGTTTTTAATCCATTACCGGTCTATTAAAAAATAATGGGAACATTTTCAGAGTATCATAAATTTTTATTGAATGAAGTTATTTAAATGAAATTTTGAATATGGCTTCCATTAGCCTGGTACGTTTTACATAAACGCTTAGGTAAAGCCAAAAGAGCTTTTCCTCGAACCTTTTTTAGAGAGTTTTTTCTTACTCGTTTTTTTTTTGAAGCCCTTGAAGAGCTCTTACTTTTTACCTATTTAATTGTTTTTTTAAGTATCCGCATAAAAAAACATTCACAAGAAGCAAGTCAGGGGTGATATTAACTATTTCTCAGAAAGAAGATTTTTTTTTTTTACCTTTCAGCCATTTTATAGTTGATTTTGCAATATGACTCGATGCAGAATTTTGGTGAGAAAAAAACTGTCCTCGAAGGTAAAGCCTATTACTTTCTTTGATCATGTGTGCTTCAAAACTTTTTCGGATAGTATGTAGCATCAATTTTATCCATTGATCCTGTAACAAATGATTTTGTTAAGCCTTGAGAGGATATTTCCATCCATACCGTAACACCTGACAGCTAACTTGCCTTTTGCAAAACAGCTGCGTCTTTGCGACGTTTTTCCCGTGAAATATGTTGTATCTTCATTCCACCAGTTGTAGATGACAGATGAAAAAGTGCTTCATCCTAAGTTATCCCTTTTGTGTATCTACCTTTGCGTAACATTAAATACTAAGGCAAAGAGCGTTTTCTTCGTTTTTCTACGGCCTTTGCAAACATTTGATGACAAACTGTTTCATTCACTTTTTTATAGCCAATATTCTTTAACTAACAACAAATTGTCAATTGCGATGCCTGTAGTTTCTTTGCCAAAGTTCTTTGAGGCAGAGGATTTTCTACAGCGATAAGGCTTTTCAGTTTCTGTTTTTCTTGTGTACATTAAAGACTTCTTTTCTTTCACATATTTTCCCGGGAGCTTTTGATTTCCAACCAAATTTTATTTCTTTTCGAAGTTTAGAAAGTGATACATTAGAAAAATGCCTTCTCTGATTTTTAAATGTTTTATTTATGACAGAATTTGAACAACCATCTTTCAAAAGCTTAAAATTTTCGTTTTAGGTTTGAAGACTTAATTTCGGTACCATAATTTACTCCCACTAATAAAAATGGTTAGATTAGTAACTTAAATATTTCATTTTTAAATTAAAACCAATAGTAAAACGATCGAAATTTACCATAAATAGTTATACGCCTTTAAAATTAGTTTTACTAATTTTGAATCAACTGGTATACAGAAAGAAAATTCTGAAGCTTCTGTACAAAACTAGTGCTAATTCATTTAATAACTGTAAGCTCTTTAGCCGATTTACATGCACAACACTCATGTTCTAAGTATAATATTCTGTTTCATTCCAACAAAGAAAAATTACGTCTAAAATGCCGACAGTTACAAGAAAGTGATAAATGGATTCTTAATTACATTTTTAAAAATTGAAATCAATTGAATTTTCTCATTTTAATTTCTCTTAAAATGAATGAATGTAATAATATACTCAATCTTAATCTGAATAGGGTTCAAATACTTGTTAGCATAACGAAAAAAATATTCATTAATAAAAAGAGAAAACTGAATTATATATAGTTCATAAGCTTAACATTAAATAGGCTTAAAAATACTCATTACCTTGTTTACTAAAATTTAATAATATAATTAAGGATATTTATTTTACTAGAATATTATAAAAAAACGCTTATAATCTTCGCAATGGCTTCCATTGAATTTGTGTTACATAACTCTCTGACACTACAACTAATGCAAGAAAACAGCTTCAATAACTTCCTTTTTTCTAATTAAAATTTATTTCTACAAAAATTTACCATCTGCTTATTATTTAAAGTACAGTTACTTCTGAGAAATGTGAAAAAAAATCTATTAATTTCTTTTCCTTCTCTTTTGGTTTCTAAAAAACATATAAATGAAACTCTAAATTACATTGTGAATTAAAATACTTAATGCATGAACAAATGCTTCCAAAGAAATTTAATTTTTTTAAGATGTTTTTATCACAAATTGTAATTTGTTTTCATCTCTTGTAAAATATTCTCAAATTATCCTTTTATGAAGTTAATAATAACATGGAATAACTCAAGCTCCCTATTTCTCTGAGGATTTAGTATCCTTGCAAAAAGATCATGAGAAGCTCTCTTTTAGGATTCTTGACATTTCTAATTCCACGATTTTGTTTCCTACGAAAGCGAATAATTGCTCAAACATTTATCAGTAATTTTAAATAAAATTTTTAGGATCAACCAAATTTTAAACTGTCTTCTTACAGCCATAAAAAATAATCAACGGTGCTGAATAAAACTATTATTTATTGTATTCTGTGTTCATATATATATATATATATATATATATATATATATAAATATAGCAGTAAATAATTCAAAAGAAGACTAATAAATCCCAAGCATCCTAAGATCAGACCGGAAGAACCAAGAACATGGAACCATGACAAACCAAAAAGAAATGTAGCTAGAGGGGAAAACTATTATGATTTCTCGAGCTGTCACTGGTTTAGGACAGTGAAACAGGATTAAACAATGTTTTGTGAGATCTCAACCTTCTCCTGCAGCAGAAATTGTTTCTACATAATTGCTCCTAGTATAAACTAAGGCAAAAGCCTAAAACCCACGTGGGTGAATATAACAGCAATAGAATAGAAATTGCAATATTAAATTACCATAGGAATCCGGAAGAAATAGACAAATATAAATATGTATAAACAAAAATATTTGCAAGAGAGGTTAATAATGAATATAACCATAATTAACAATAATGTAAATGAGCAAAGAAACTCTAATCTTACCCGATGTATACAGATTCCACAAATGTACTGACTCAATGCATTAAAAAAAAACACAGCAATACTAAGAATAAAGGCGCCATCTATATATATATTTAGTAACTAAACTTAATATAAGCATATATTAAGAATATTAAATACTATAGACTAAATATATTAAGAAATATAACAATAAAATTATATACTATAAAATAAATAGAAATGAATACTTAAAATAAAAATAATTAAATAGCTATAACTTTGATGACATATATTTATAAATAAAATTAGCTATTATTATTAGCTATTATTATAGTCTAGGCAACTTTGAAAGAATTTTTTATAATTATTAATTCTCAATACTTCTTCAGATACTAAATCATTATTTCTTTTTATATAATTTAGAATGATATTTCTAAAAATTGAAATGTGAAGGGTACTATTCCAATATGGCATTTTTATAACATTAAAATCAAAAGAGTCTCTTTTATCAAAAATATTACTTTTTAGCATATTATTTTCAACTTTTAATTCTAGATCAAGGAAATGTGCTGACTCTATATTGCAATTGGTTTTTAATAGTTTCACAGGTAGGTTGGATAATAATCAAATATAGGAGTAAAGTCAACTTTATTACTGAAAATAATTAGATCATCGATGTATCTAAAAAAGTAGCAAGAGTCTGTATCAATTTTTTCATTCTCGTAATAGTGTAAATAGATATTAGCCAGACTATTACTAGCTGGGCCACCCTGTGGCAGACCTTTAATTTGTTGATAATATGAGTCATTATGAAATATGTAGTTTTCTTTCAAAACAAATTGTATAATAATATTATATTTATCATAGTTTATCAATTTATTTAATGAATATTTAATATAAACATTTCTAAGTACTTTAATCATATCCTCTATATCAATAGAGTTGAATAAGTCTTCAAAATCAAAGCTATGCAAAGATTTAACACTCTTACCTTGCATATTCTCAACGATATCTTTACTATTCTTTACAATAATGGAGTTTGAGATATTGTCTAGAGTGTGTTGTATAACTTTTTGCAACACCTTGCCTGGTTGTGTAATATATAGGTATTAAAACCATTAGTAATAGTTCTGAATTTAATTGGACACTTATGAAATTTTGGTGTTAGAAAAATATAAGGAAAATTGATATTCTTTGTATATAAATCTAGTTTTTTATAAAAAGCTGAAATACGGTTACTGATTTCTCTATTGCTGCTATTAGATTTAATAAACGCATTATTGTTTTGAAACTGTTTGTTAAGTATAAAGTTATAAAACCATTTGCAAATGATTGCATAGTTGCCCTGAACTTTATCTACATATACAATAATGAAATCTTTTTGAAGATTTGAAATTTGGTGTTTTATATCTTTATACATATATATAAATATACATATATATATGCATTCATATTCGTATTTAAGTTTCTCTTCAACGACAATTTCAAGCGATAGAGATTGAACATAAACGTAATGAAATATTTTTATACCGTTTCCGCTAGGGAATATATACATAAAGGGAGATAAGAAAACGTAAATTTATGCTACATTTGAGAAATATACATGAATTTCAAAATAGGCTTTTAAAATGATGAAACTATTTAAAGCGAAGAATTTGACAAATTTATTCATTGTGCATTTTGTGGGAAGAGTTGCCTTTTTTTGTATGCAAATTATTTTATATATTCCTTTTAAGCTATGGTTGGGAAAAAAGTTTAAACTCTTCAATTTTTCCATTGTATACATTATCGTACATTGTAGTCAATATTTTTGATATTCGTTCAAAGTAAAAATTAATCACGTTTTTAAAAGCTACACATTTTTATAGCTGCTTAGGAAGTAAACTTAACTTATTTAGTATTTGATTTTTAGAACGATGAAGATAAATTTTAAGCTTTACAGAATTTGGCCTTTTTAGTGTGAAACAAATTAATTAAACTATTAAACATCCAGTTTAAAAATTATTTTTAGAATTTTCAAGATTTACACCATTTTAGTTAGTTTCCATGTGATATTCAATCTAAGAGTAGATATCGGATGGCGACTGTCTACAATCTTATTTGGTCACGTGTGCTAACAACAATCACGGGAATTCTGAATGGTTCGTTAACATATAATGATGATTGCTGGAGATGAATTGCCCCTGGATCTACTTACTCAGTCACCAAATAGAGCAGAAATTAAGCTACTCTGAAATGGATGATAAGGAACCTACATTTTAAGTGGGTGTCAAGCATCAGTGTTACTTATTCATCAAATTATCTTAAGAAATCGATAAAATAATATCCTTACGTCCTCTGATCTTAAGAAAAACTTTGGAGAAACAACTTTAAATATAATATATACGTGTTATATTATACGTGTTATTGCAAAAATGTATCGAAACCTTTTCTGTAATTTTTTTTTTAATTTATGATTTTATATCTTACAAATTTAACAGATGATAACCTTCCTTGAGATATATATAGTTTTATAAATCTCTACTGTAGAGACGTAAATGAGTGAACACCGAAGATGAAGAAAACAAGCAGATATTCTAACTTAAAAGACATGTGAATGATGAAGTATCATAAAAGAAACATTTCTGACTCAGGACAACTCTTATTATATAAAAATAATTCGTATAAAAGTGAGATTTAACCAGTTATATATATATATATATATATACAGTCGAGAATCTCTCCATTTAACGAACCTCTATTTTGCGAATTTTTTCCTGGAACCAAGAACATTTTCTATTTTCTACGTAAAGTAACCTTCAAATAGTGAAGTCCATTTTCTATCTGACGAACTTAACTGAATCACAAGAAAATAATTTTTTCTCCTTATTTTTAAAATAACTTTGGACTTTTCAAATTATTCTCTCTTTTAACACATTTTTTGGTGATGAATGACCTCGAACTGGCTTTTTTTTTTCAGGTGCTTAACTCACCAAGAGCAATAAAATTGTAGTAATTTTTCTAACAAAAAATTCAAACAAAATTAACAAATTTTATCAATAATTAAATTTAAGAAAGCTTGTGGTAATGCATGCTCAAAATTACTATTCTTAAAAAAATATATGTATAAAATAACTTATAGGCTTAAAATTAAAAATGTCATTAAAATTCAATAATTTTAATATAAATTTAATTTTTAAAGTTGAAAGTACAGTGTATTCCTGTACAATGGTCTTTTCCCCTCAGGGGGCTCACCTTCTTTAGGTGAGTACGGGTGTCACAATCCCGAGGTACCCTATAGTGATCTTTTCCTTTTCCCACGGGGTTTACTGTCTTTGGTAAACACGGGCTTCACGAACCCGGGGTACCCTAATGATCCTTCTCTATTGTCGACCCTCTTTCTTGTCATTCAATTCATTCTTTCTTTCTCTTCCCGTCTAGACCACAGATATTAAAACAAATGTTTGACGCAGTACAGCAGAAATCGGCTCTTGCGCCAATAAACCCCAAAATCACTCACTCACAATGGTCTTTTTTCTTGTGTTCTTTGCAGATATATTTTTATTGGGTAAAATACATGAAAAAATAGATATTCAAACAAAAAAAGAATAATTACTTTTTTTAATTTATAGTGTTTATGAATTTAAAATTTGTTTTATGTAGTTTATGAAGTAAATTGAAAGATGAATCTCGTGTGTGTGTGTGTGTGTGTGTGTGTGTGTGTGTGTGTGTGTGTGTGTGTGTGGTGTGTGTGTGTGTGTGTGTGTGTGTGTGTGTGTGTGTGTGTGTGTGTGTGTGTGTGTGTGTGTGTGTGTGTGTGTGTGTGTGTGTGTGTGTGTGTGTTTCTCAAAAAATCTTTGAGACATTGAGTTTTTTATGTGTACTGAACGAACGATTATTCAAAAGTTTGTGGTGGCTGATACATTATCCGTAGTCGAATGCTATAAAAAATGAAACCAAAAATATATGAAAGAAAAATGCATTTTATTGAATTTTTCATACAAGACGAAAAGCACACAATAATATGGGATTCTATATGGCCAATGGGAATTCCACACCACTGATAAAAAAAAATTTCATCTCCTCCAAATTTAAAATTTCATTGGATGAATGTATTTTTTCCGAGTTCCTTCTGGATGAAAATGAGAACTAATCAATTCCAACAAAGCACAGATGGAAAAAAATGTTATAAAATTAAGCACTCTAAGATTAAATGTTCATTATTTTTAATGGAAAATTGTACAGCGTGGTTATTAATTAAGTTACACTATTCAGAGGCCTGTAGAACCCGTTCTGCTTACCGGATTTTGATGAAACGTGGAATATATGCTATATGGGCCATGGGGAAAAGGCATTTGCAATAAAAATAATAGTTCAAGTTTTGAACACGAAGAGGAAAAGGAGTGCCCAAAGAAGGACAAAAAATATGTTAGAATAGTTAAAATTTATTCAATTACAGAATATGCTCAACATGTGCTCCATTGACATCAATAACATGCTGAAAGTGTATTATAGCGTTTTCAATGGTAACACGAAGCAACTCACGAGGGATTTCAGCCACATGGCGTATAATGTTGGCTTTAAAATCTTGAAAATCAGAATTCACAGGGATTTAAGTAAGATGAAAGAGGCCATGCATTCGGAAAATGTCTATATATTACATGGTTATCGCCAAAGTTTGCACTAAGCAGTTCTTTGAATTGACGCCCATTATGAGGAGTTGCTCCATCTTGCACAAATATAGTGTTTTGCAAACATTGTCGTTCCAGTAAATCAGGAATGACCTGCTGTTGAAGGAGTTCACTGTATCATACACTCGTGACAGAGCATGTTTTAGGACCTTGTAGAATGAGAGTTTCAAAGAAAATGGTCCGAGGGTTAACTCAGTTGTAAATCCACACCAAGCAGTCACGTAATCAGAATATAGTGGCTGTTGATGCAGAACATTAGGAGGTGAAGTACCCCATATGAGGCAATTTTGACAATTCATAGCTCCATCTAAATAAAAGGGTACCTCATCTGACCATAGAACTTCCATTCCGCAAAAAATCGGCAAGCAAATTCAAGGCGCGTGTTTTGTAATCTTGAGGTTTCAGCGTTTGCACCAAGTGGATCTTATACGGATACCTTTTTAAAATATACCGCAGAATTTTTCGTACTGACGACCACGGAATATCCAACTCTCGAAACACTGATCGATCACTTCCTGAAGAATAGATGGAACTGGAGGCTCTTTCAACCACAGAAGTAGCGACTTCTTCGACAGTTTCAGATCTAACTGGTTTCCGTTCTCTCCCGGGCAGCACCCCCAAACCTCCAGTCTTTTCAAATTTCATGATCATCTTCTTCAAACCAATTCACGATAAGTGGCCTTTTCACAGATCCTTTAAACAACGATATTCATGCAGAGCAGCTAAGTGGTTGCTGACGTTCTGATAAAACAGTTTTACCAGTAAAGCTCGATCTTTTTTGTAAGAGCATGATTAACAATGACAAACGCAGGATGAATGATTCTCTGGCTATGACTGCAAGTTTATGTAGAGTTTTTACAGATTTGCATAAGGAATATTCAATGTAATCAACCTGGTGGTCAAAATTTGGGCTAATTTTTTTATTGCAGAAATCTTTCCCACATAGTCCATATAGCATATATTCCAAGTTTCCTCAAAATCTGATCAGCAGAAGAACAGGTTCTATAACCTCTGAATAGTGTAACTTTAATTATAACCACCCAGTATATAGTCAAGAATTATAATTTACACACACCAACCACTTAATTTTAAAAAAAAAGAATATTACAAATATATGCTAGTAATTTAAAAAATTTTATAGAAAAATTCGATAATTTTTCAAAACTTTTATTGCACACAATTTATTTAACACTTCAGAAAAAACACAAATATACCAAAGTATTTGCCTCACATAAAAACTATCTACTTTTGCTACTGTTCAAATACAAATGTTCAAAAATTTTAATCCTTTCCCGTCCAGAAAACATTAAAGACTGAAGAAAAAGCATTCAGTGAAGTGTGTCTCAATTTCACTCGCGACAAATTGACTTCTCAGCTTAAACCGAAGCTATTAACGTCACAATCAATGTGACTTCCGATGACAGCAGAAAACAATTTACTGTTCGACTAGTGTCAACAAAGTTGTAACTGACAGCAAAAATATAATAAAGGCACTCAGAACGTCGAGCCTTTTTTTCCGTACCGGATGCTTTGTTAAATGTAATAAAAGCCAGAATTCGGTTTGTCAGTCTTGTTTTATCAAACGGGAAAGTACGTCTTACATAATCCAATAAAAAGGATTTGGGTGTTAACAGCTGATACTGAATCTAGCTTTTCTTCTGTGATTTCGGTGTTTTATTTGCCCTCAAATACTGGGGTTATTTTTATTTCTGGTGGGGAAAAAAATAAAAACTATTTCTTCTTACGATTTAATTTCAAAGAGTCTTTATTCAGATAAAAATACGAATAAATTATTCTTTGTTCCTTATTTTACTACAAAAAGCCCATTGTATTTTGAATTTATTTAGTAGGAATGTTAACTTTTTGCGCAAATTAAAGCATATAAAAACTGTTTTTACGTTAAATGCTTCAATGGGTTTAATTCATTTCATTATCTCTAGAAACTCTAAGATTTGGCAGTGTTGTAGCTCCAAGCTCTTGTTGGTGGTGAGTTCAGTCCTCCTTGGGTGAAAAATAAATCGTTTTGTTAATTTTGAAGGGAGTTTTTTTTAGACACGCAAAAAAATTCTGTTATTACAAAAAATATGCAAAACACAAACATAGATTTGAGGAGTTTTGTTTTAAAAATATCTTTAGTAAATGAGATAAAATTTTATTATTTAGAAGATTGTTTAAAATTTCTAAATATCATTCTTCATAGCCTTGTCTGTATTAAACTATATGATCATTTAGAACCTCTCGCTTGAGCTCTAATTATATACATAAAACGATGTATGCGGTTTTAATGCATCTAGTGGTATCTTGGTGTATCATAATTATAAAGATATCCTTATTTTTAATGTATCTGCGAAAACTACTCTTAAAAAAAACTTGTAATGCTTATTTTTGCTACAAATATGAGACAGTTACTTTCTCTTTTCCTATATATTGAAATTTAAATGTCTCGATCATTGAAACACAAAATCTAGAAAAATATTTCTGAAATATGTTTGAACTACAAATATTGAAAAATATATATTTGTGCGAGTAGTAAAACAATAGCTAGATTTTTTTCTAGAAAAAATAAAAAGAATTGTTTTTTACAAAGACTTCGAATTTTGTAAAAAGTAGTTATACCATATTTGTTACAAATATAGACTCTTCACTTCAATTCTCATTATAAAAAAATTTACTTAAATAATTTTCGTTATTTTTGAATAACTTTATATAAAAGCAAATAATTCGCATAAAAATCTCGTAATATATGAATAATGGGCTATATTAATAAATAAAAAGCTTATTTTACCCATTTTAAATATCTAACTGTTAAACGCTTTTGAAGTCTGTAACTATACTGCTTACGAAATAATCTCAGAGGTAATGCTAAAATAGCGCACTTATGTGATACAATTACAGACTAGTAGAGGATTATTAAAATGAATTAATGAATTAAGAAATATGTTATAGTGTTTCAAAAATTGATCTCGTCAAGTTGTTTATTCAAAGAACCAAGCTTTGGAATAGAAATTATACTGTAGTTTCAATCCTATGAAATTTGTGGTGTTTTATATCGAAAATTGCTGATTTGTCATATTATTATAAACACATACATCTCAATTCTTCATATAACTGCTATTTTCAAAACTATTTATTGTTCACATTTATAAAAAAGCCTAAATCGTGTATTTGACTATGATGTTATTATGATTTTTTTTTAATTTAACAGAATGCAGAAAATTAATATATTTTCTAGTTGTGTATTATTTCAGTACAATAAACGACATTTAACTTTACCGATCTGAAACCACATATAAGATGTTAATGTAGTTTAAAAGTAATTTTTTAAAATAAGTCATTTGTTTAAAAGCTTTAATAAGAAAAATGAAAATGATTGAAAGAAAAATTATACGAATGTAAGTAAAAGACGTTAAAAAACCTGAACCAGTGCTCTTTCCCGATTTAAATGCATTCTTGTGATAAATAGAGTCTGTACTATTATACGCCAAGATAGCAATTAAAACTATTTTGCTTTATTAATGTTTAAAAATACCATACTTTGCCTAAAGAAAATGGTAGAATAAAATGGAAATTCCCCCTAAGACAAGCATAGTTTGAAACCAATGTGAAAAGAGAATTGAGTTTCCCATAAAATACAAATAAAAAACATTCAAGTACCAAAATAACTGGCATTATTATTTGAAGATCAATTTTACAAAAACTGATTATTTGAGAAAAAACAGGTCTTAAAATCGAAGTTAATGATATCAATGATTCCATTACAGACCTGGATCTTATTAAATACAGCTATTTAAAGTAATTATTTTCATACATTTTTTATAAAACATATAAATGCAAAATATTCATGTTTCATAACGTATATAATGTTATATTTAAACGGAAAATCTTCATGAGTACTTTAAACTGTTATTTATAATATAAATATATGTTTAAATAGATAGTATTCTCTTTTTCAAAAACATTTGCTTTTGCACACTCACACACACAAATGTGTGTATACATGCGCGCATGCGGGAAGGATGTAATTGAAATGGGGATTCATACTGTAAGTGTGGATGGAGGTCACCAAAACAAAACAAAATCCCAATCCAACGTGGATTTGGATGGCAATTCCTGAAAAAATTTGAAGAAATATTCTGTATGCCGATACCCGACTAATCACTAATTTCGAAAGAAACTCATTCTAATAGTATAAAAAGAAGAAAAAAAATATTTTTAAATCCTTTTTCTAACCACTCCGAAGATACAAACCAACAGAGACCATCATTGTAGTTGAACTCTCTCTCTCTCCCTCTTTCTCTATATATATAAACTATCTAGGTGGCGCCACTAATTTTTGCTTCTTTGAATAAACACTTCAGTTTTAACACGTCATTTAGCGCGCGTTGTCTGACTGAGATGCTTTGACTTCATTATATCCGTATGGTTAGTATTTTTTCATGTAAGTTTTTATCCTAGTTTATCCTATAGAATTTTTTTCTTAATATTCTTTTCTCTGAGACAAACCTTATTGTTCTGTATTGATACTTTCATTTTATTTTACTGTCTCGTATTTCATCCACGTGTGATAGAAATAGGCCTAATTTTTCAACATGACTCTCTTTTATCTATTATGTCGAAAATCTCTGCCTTACGGGGAAGGTGGTACCATAAAGCAGCTTAACCCTAAATCCCTGGCCTAATTCAGTGGCAGCTTTAGAAATCATAATAGGTCTCCATTTTAGTCTAAAGACTCTTTCTGTATCTTCAATTGTTATGCTTCTTGGAATCCAATTTCTTTCATTTGGCCTTGTAGGTAATACAAATTTCTCACTTATTATTTTTATTATATTTTATTTTATTATATATATATATATATATATATATATATATATATATATATATATATACATGTATTGCAATTTTTAATGAGTTTCTTAAAACAGCTAATAAGTGGAAAAATTCGTTAACAATTTACTTTATCATATGCTTGCCTTTAAGGTAATACAAACAAGAAGTTATCTACTTTAAATACTTTCAGTAAGCTGTATAAATGCGTATTTATTAAAATCAAAACCTACATTATTAAACAATGTAATGTTCTTTATGTTATCAAGGTAAGCAAAAGTGAATTGATCTGAAATTTTCTCTATTTTCTAATGCATAATAATTCAAGTACACTTAATAATTTTAAATCCACATTGTCATTTGTCCTTGAAATAATTTTCATAGCAAATATGATTGCCATCATGCTTCTCAAAGCATGTAAAAAAGTGGCTGCGTATATTTTAATATTAAGCAACCCTATTAATTTAAAAATCATGTTATACTGCAACAGATCTATTTTTGCATATGGTAATGTAGTTATATAAGCTAAAAAATTTTAACAATTAATTAGATGGTTTAGTCTCTGAGGAAATTCTACAATTTTGTTTTGGTTTCAGATAATTATTTGTATAATAGCTTTCACGCTAAAACTACGGAATGAACTTTTGGTGACCAAACCATAGTCACATGATGAGGATTAGTTCATCTTGATTCAAACTTTCACACAATGCCATGAAGTAATTTAGTTTAACATGCAGTATTTATTTCGATTTACATATAGAACTTCCGATTATTACACGTAATAGTCTAGGGTGATATTGAGACTCAAATCCGTGGCATTGCCACCACACAAGTAGAAAACTGTTTAGTGACAAAAAGGAGATATTTAGATTTCATAGTTAAATTCTAAATAAATAAATTATGTAAATATGTTTTTACATCATCTTAATTATGTACCAGTCAAAGAATTTATATTTTGCTACATTTTATATGAAATATAAAATCATTAAATGTGTTAAACTTTCATCATGTTATACTTTTAAATAACAACAACAAAAGTTAATTTTGATATTTGTTTAACTGCAATACATTTCTCATATTGTTTCAGTTACCTATGAAAAAATTTAATTCTCTTTCAAAGTTTCAAGGTATTTTAGATAAAATCTGTAATACATACACACACACACACACATATATATATATATAATATGTTTTTCTGATTAACATTACTTAAAATCTATTTTTAAAACATGAATGATTTAAATATCTCCCGCATAGAAATCCACTGGATTCCACATTTTCAACTGCATTTCTGTGAGTTGAAAGGTATTGCCTCTTGTAAATAAATCGACTTTTCATTTGACATTTGCTGCAAGATATTAAAGCCTCATTAATCATTTTAGAGGCACAGACATCTGATTTTAATGGCAAGTTGGTTATGTTTCAGAATAATGTGTGCCACTGTACTGATCTGTCATACCAATATCCGTCAGAATACTAACTACTGTATATTGAGTCAAAGTAATATTTCCAGAAAACTTTTCTTTGTGTATTGTTGGGTAACCTAGTTGGTATTCTGATAGAAGTTTAAATTACTAAGCAAGCTGTAACCTAGATTAAAGGAAATACTTTGAAGTATGTTTCGAACATAACACAAATGCTTTTTAAAATACAAAATCAAAATATATAATTTCAGAATAATTATTTGTACTTTGAACATAACATACTCTAATTAATAACTGTAAGTTTTCTAGAATTTTGATACTAGTATTCTTCTACAAATCATAGATTGATGAGCATATAATATTTTGGAGACTTAAGAAAATTTGATTGAACTATACAAAAAAAGCACACCTGGTGTGTATTTAAATGTTATTATTTATGCAGATATTGAGTATCAATATTCGTATTAAATATTTTTTAAATATATTCGACAGAATAGCTTAGAGAGAAAGTAAATCTCAAAGTAAAAGAAAGAAAACGCAAAATATTCGTAACTTTGTCAGAATGCAATCACAGCAGAAATGTCTAGAACAAATGTACATAAATTTACTAACACCTTAAAAATATCGTGTATTATTAGTGATTTATTTTATTTAACTATAAATGTCATTTGATCAATCATTGATTTTTCCATATTTGCATTTTTCACCAATGCAAATATCAAAAAGTTTATCCCAATGTATGTTACCTTCATTTGAAGGTTTCCATACTGAGAAAAGGAAATTGAAAAGCGTATGGTACAAATTTAATAAGATTGTTGTTGAACAATTGATTTTTATGAACTACTAATCATTGAGAAATTTTTATGATAATTTTCTATACATTAATAAAAAACATGCTTTAAAACAATTTATGCATAATATGATTTTAAACATTCACAGAAAAAGACTATGAGTATGAGTATTTAAGAAAATTTTTCAAGTTCTAAATATGACAATATCGAACGTTCTGCATCCGATGAAATCAAAATATATTTATTATATTTATATATATTTATAATGGATAAATAAAATATATTGTTAAAAGTGGTCGTGAATCGATCATCCTATTCATTGTCAATGCATCTAGCATCATAAACGAAAGATTATTTCTTGCCTGAGAACATTTTTCTTACAAAAGGATTAGTGTTGTTTTAATATTTAGTATTTCTCATTTATAAGAAATCTGTTCACCGCACACTCTCTGTCACAAAGGCTATTTCAGAAAGCAAAATTGCCAACATATGCAAAAAGCTGAATGTAATCCATCACCGCAGTATGTCCAAGGTATGATGCATAAGACCATGCTCAGAGAAAGTTTAATCAGTCCATATCAGATAATCAAACTGAAAATTACACAGTGTGTGTGTGTGTGTGTGTGTGTGTGTGTGTGTGTGTGTGTGTGTGTGTGTGTGGTGTGTGTGTGGTGTGTGTGTGTGTGTGTGTGTGTGTGTGTTGTGTGTGTGTGTGTGTGTGTGTGTGTGTGTGTGTGTGTGTGTGTGTGTGTGTGTGTGTGTGTGTGTGTGTGTGTGTGTGTGTGTGATTTATCGTTCAGCAATATTGCTACAAGTGTTGATTAAAATCCGGGGAAGGTCATGCGAATATAGAATCGACGAGTTCATGAGGATCATACTGAACGCCAAGCAGAACCTCATAGACCTTCCACCACTAACGCCTTGGAGAAAAGACATGGTGTCAGGTTTGTCTTTTGTAAGATCGTATAGCCATATCACGAACCTTCAGTTAAGAATTGGGTTTACTGCATGACAAATATTCACATGGATAGTGCAATGACAACATTTGAGCAGCATGGGCTGTCTTCTCGAATACCATTATAGAGCCTTCCCTTGCCACTGCAGCATAGAGACGTGATCCATCAGATCTCTCATTTGATGAAAACATTGGTCATGGTTTTCTAAGGGACTGCGTTTCCACTGTTATCAGTATCCAAAATTGATGAAATGTAGCATAGACTTGAAACAAGATGGAATGATTTGCCGGTATATGCCATCCAAGTCCATCTCGACTCGAAGCCTTAATGGTTTAAAATCATTTTAGCTGCCAATTAATTTTGGACCCTGTGTGCTATATTTAATCATGCTTTCTTTTACTTTGCTGTATACGTACAATAAGTAAAGCTTGATTATTTGCTTTCCTTCTCTTGGAGTTGAAATTTTAATGGCTGGAAGTATATATATATATAGCACGAGGGATAAGATTTGATAAAATTCACCCCTTCCTCTCTGTCCTAAGTTAGTGACAGCTTTAGAAAACCTAATAATTTGCGACTGGTCCATTGATATGTTCGGGTTAAAAAGGTTTCATGTTCTCGATTATAATTTTAAGAATTTCACCTCCCTCTGATTTGGGATCATGTTTATGCGCATGTGAACTTATATTAGATTTAATTAACTTATGGAATACTTTCCGTTTTTTGATAAATTAATATTTCTGATCTGTTTTCCATATCATTTGAAAATATTTAATTAGAACAAAAAATTTCAGTTGTTAATGAATTATTATTATATCAATCTCAAATTTAGAGTTGCTAATTCGAAAGACTTGAAAGCAAAATCAGAATATAATAGATAGAGTGTTTTTCGAAAACTTAAAAATTTAGATTCATCAAAAAAATGCTATCTTATTTATTCTACATAATTTCCTAGAAAATGTGCTTCTAATAACTCTTCACAACACGAAGAGGAGATATTCGTCAAAAAAGAAACAAAACAAAAAGTGAAATGCATTAACCATAAGTAAAAGCAACAGCAATTCAGACTAACATCAAAATTCCGTGATTAATACTGAACGAAAAGGGGAAAAAAAGAAAAAACAGAAAAGCGACTGTTAGCACGAATAAAACAAAGTTAATGTAGAGGAAAGAAATAGAAATAGGAATGCGCTTATGGGGCAGTAGGTGCTTATATTTATGGTAAAAAAGACTTGATCAAACGCTTGAATTATTTGCACAATATTTCACTCCTTAAGATATTATTCAACTAACTGAGAAGAAAACTTTTGTCAAAACAAAAAGACGGTTGACTGCTTTTGCAACATTAAATAATTGAACGAAGTGAAATGTTTAACCCCATAAATAAAAGGAATACTTATTCTGCAATAACTTTGTATGGATATTAAATACTTCATCATTTCTTCACATTCGAAAGAAAAATGAGATGATTCGTTTTCTTGATTTTTGCATTTGTGTTTTTATTAGAATAGCAACCGATTTACTCACTTGGAGCTTGATATTCGTATGAATAAGGCATAAAAATTTAAATAAATAAAAGGAAGATTTCTTGCCGGTATAGCTATTTTTGTTTCATTAAGGTATCCGACAACACTAGAATTGTGAATATTTGCCAAACATTGCAATTTTTTATGACTTTATTTCATGGGCCATCTTATTATCTTTATAAAAACACCAAGTTTATTACTTTCCGTTCACTAGAACAAAAACTGCAAGCATTTTAGTAAAAGCAGATGCCATTACTTTAAGCAAGATATGTCATACTTTAAAAAGCGTTTTACTCGAAATGTGTTTTTTTTAAATGCTCAAACGGGGACAGCAATTTCTAAATAAGTTTTGAAAATAAATAACTGAAATTTTGTGTGTGTGTTCTGTATAATAGTAGGAGTGTTTTAACCTTCAGATTTATCAATCACTGTTTCATTGAAAAATTTACAGTCCCTTATGTTTATATATAATCACTGTTATTTTAAACAATTTCATATAATAACTAAGATAAAGTGCTCTAGTTTTTGTAAAAACTAAAATACCTCTTATCCTGAAGATCATTTCAAAAATGAATAACATAGCAACACATCAAAATTGAAAAAATTAAAAATTTGTTTATAAACTTTTGGTACAGAATGGGCCCCGTTCATGTTACTTTTTGTAAATTTTTACCCATTTTTTCACATTTTAGTAAAAATAGTTTCTTTTTCGCTTCTTAATTTTAAAATATTTTTCTTAAAATGTACTAAACAAATCTAAGAACCACAAAAAAATCCCCATATCTCCATTTTTAAAAAAAAACTATTGTAGAAAGTAGTCGGATACCTAAATACTAAACAATATAATTTAATGATAAAAATTTTCAATCGCTTTTCAAACAGTTGGAGATCTTCAACAAACTTAATGAAAAAAAATTTGAGCTAAATATTTCATAAATTTTCAGAGAAAATACATGCAAGTCAAATAATATTGGATAATAATTATCATGTTTAGAAAAACATTTATTAAACAAATTCTTCAAAAGCCGAAACAGGAGAAAAATTCCTTATTCCTCATGAATACTACATAACATTGTCTGCAACTTCCTTCGATTGTGCATACGATACTAATAATCGATCTTTTATTGCAGATTGAGTGTGAGACTACATTGAGACAACCAAAACTTCAAAGAAATATCCTTGGAAACAATATACTGAAAAAAAAATTCATACATCAACAAAGCTTCATTTGAAGAAAGTGGGTAATTTTCATTGAAAATATAATATGTATTATAATGTGTATTATAATATGTAAATATAATATGTATTATAATATGTAAATATAATGTTTATTTATTTGGTAAAATTGATTTCATTTTATATTGCATAGAGTAGATTTCTTTATATCCTTATATGCATATTTTTAGCATTTATTATTTTAAAACAAGATTTGTTGCTAAGCATGGTTAACGCATTTATTCTATCACTATTATATTCTACTTCTTTTATTTATAAGCCAGACACATGGTGAAGGTAAGTTGGGGGATTAATATTTCTTTAATTATCTTTTTGAACGATCATATAGAGATTTTTGTTCATTAGTGCCGAAATATTTTCTAACAAGGTGAGTAATTTTAATTAAAAGTATTTTTTCTTAACACGCAAATACTAATTTTGATTTACGTTATAAATGAAATTCATATTTTTTCTCGTATTCCTCAGGTATTTATTCGTCTTTCTTTTGTAGTATTTTACATCTTACTACTCTATTTTTTAATTGTTTTTGTGTTAATGCTTTTCTGATTTAACAATAAAACCGTAATGATAAGATATCATTATTTCTTATCATTATGGTTTACAATCTTATCATGGTTATTTTCTTATCCTTATACACAATGATAAGAAAACATTTTACTGTTTATTTAAAATGTGTTTTTGAAATAATTTTAAAAATATATTAAATTCCTTATTTAAATATTTTTTTTTATTTTTATACTTTTTGAAGTATAGAGGACTACATTTTTTTTAATTCCTACTATTTAGCTCACTCTTTCCCTATATATATATTCATATATTTTGTTCAAATTTTCAATCGTTAATAAAATACTTTCTATTCATCCAATCAAGTTCAAATAAAATTTTTTTAACTTGTAGTGGATGACACTTGACGTTAATACAGTTTTTTCTGATATTAATTCATTAATTACCAATTTATTAATTAAATTAATTACCGGTTTTCGATGCCACCTTAAATTTGTCTCCATTGTTATAACAATGTAACTGTTAAAACAATGACAAAAGTTGGCGTCGAAAACCGGTTTTTCAGCCAAACTAGCCAAACCGGGTGTGCATTGTTACAACAATGCAGACAAATCATGCTATTTTTTAAATTCCTCTACTGTTAGTTCACTCTCTCCCTATATATATGTATATCTTGTTCAAATTTTCAATCGTTAATAACATACTTTCTATTCATCCATTCAAAGTAGGAATTGACTTTAAAAAAAAAATTATCTTTTTTGTTTTACTTAAATCCTCGTGAAGGTCAAATTATTCTGAAAATACATGCATAGCAAAACTGTATCAAATATGTATCGATTGTTTATTAACACCTTTAGAACCTATACAGGGGCTATTGGCGACGGACCTCGTAGTTTTCTTCTGTAGTCAATTGACCATGACGGCGTCTGAACAGACATGCCAATTTACAATTCAAATATATATCTAAGCAAACTACAGATATTTGTCACAAAAATCATTCGACGGGTATACTATGTATTACATATGTATGAACACAATATAACTGCAAGACAGGAATAAAATAGAATACGAATATTTCATCCTAAGTTTGATATCTGCTAAGATTGATACAATCTCTATTTGGGAAAGATAAATTTCTTTCAACAAAAAAAAATGTAGGAATAAATTATTGAAACCCAAGAATTTATATATTCTAGAAAAAGTTCTTGTGAAGCAATTAATAAAAAAAAGAAAGTGGATTTAATTTATACTTGCATTTTTTGCGACAAATAATGAAAATTCAGCCATTCAATGGCAAGCTATACTTCTTATCCTATTTGCATTAATAAAAGATTTAATTGAAAAGGAAGCACCGTACTTTTCTTATCCCTTTCATATTCTGATTAGAAATATAAAAAAAATGAAAAGCAATCTTGCTTCAATTTTGAGAAAGCCTTTCTTTCCTCACTGCTGGCATCTAAGAAGGAGTATTGCCCTGGTGTTTTCATGTCAAGATTCTTTGCTGTGGTTTTGTTACCCTCTGGTATTTTTTGTGTATGTATGTTTAGAAGATTTGTGACCGATTCCCTGAAAGTCATAAATTTAGTCCAGCGATGACAATGGTAGAATGAAGTTGATTTATAATTTTTCCCAGAGCGCCATTTTTTATCAGAGGAAAGATTACGAGTTTTTCTTCCTCCGAACGACATGATACAGATATCAACTCTATGGGCTTTTGCGGAAGCTATTACTCTAGACGGAAACACAATTTTAGCTCAGAGATATTCTAAAATGCCATGCCATGTTGTTTTTGTTATTAATCATAGTTGTGAAATTTAATTTTTCATAGTTACAGATTACAGCCATGTAAGATTTTTGCAAAACTAAAAGGAAAAAAAACGAATAATGTATGTCAAAATCATTTCTAGTGGATTAAGTCACGAAAGATTCTTTTAGATAACTGAATTTATGCATTTTACAAGCAAGCATGCAGAAATAGAGTTAAAAGACATTAATTTTTATAAAATTAAATTATTTTTGTAGTATAATTGTAAAAAGGTATATTTTCAAGAAATTATGTTGATAAATTTAGTTAATTTATGTAAAAACTGAGCCTCTACAGCTTTTGCAAATGATTCCATTTTTACCTATTTTTATAAATTTAATAACTAAATGGTTCAGTTTAAACATTGTTCAAATATAGATCAGAATTTTTACAAAGCATAAAAAAAACTTTTTTTCCTCTCTTATTTCTTTTTCAAATCTTAGACATGGATTGTTACAAAATAAAGGGGGAAACTGCATTATCTGGAACATTTTAAACCTAAAATCCATTAATCGCATACTATGATATAGAATCTAACATGTGAATGAAAAACAGTGCTGATAAGTTCTAAAACATTAGACTTAAGAACTTGATTCAATGAAAGAATTAACCAATTTTTTCCCCAATATATCTCTAAATATGCCTGTATCAACATTTCTACATTTTTAATTTTTAATAAAGCATTAAATTCATATTTTACAGAGTTCCACTCATTTATGTAAATAAACAATTATATTAATGCATTTTAATTCAAAATGAATATAGAATTTATCAAATATAGTATTTTTAAATTCACGTTAAACCATCAATTACATTAAAATTACAAGAAAAATGTAATAAATTTAAACAAAGTTGAAATTTCATATACTATAGAATGTAATTTAACTATTAATAACTAAGCATTTTAAATGTTTCATATTTTATGATAATGCATTAAACTCCAAATGTGTCAAAAATGAAAGAAATCAAACCTTCTGAAGTTAAATTTAATATTATTTTTTAATAAATTAACGAAAAAGTAATTTTTTGTTTGGAGCACAAAAGTAAGTAACAATAAATAATATAATAAGTAAAAAGTAGCACTTAAAAAACACCGTGAAAGATCACATTAAAGTACTTTTATGAGGTCATGAAATGTTTTATTTGTTATGTTTGCTCTTCAAATCAAAATGTGGCAGAGTAACTTATCAGAATAATGTTACTTTTAAAGAGATGCATGATAAATTGCATTTTAAAAAGCTATTTACATTATGCATTTCGGGAACGAATGTAAAAAACAATTTTAACGGTAAATACTTCCAAATGGTAGGTTATTTAAATAGACTAAATAATGACTGAACATAGATTTACAGTTTTTCGCATACTTTTTATTCAAAAATCCTACAAATGATTAATATCCAACTATAAATAGACTTGGCACCAACACTTCCACAAATAATAGGAAGATATTTATATATTGATAATGCTAAAACAATTCCTTTTGTACATTTGCAAGGAACCCATTGACCAAAAAGGAGGGAAAATGTCAAAAAGCAATGAAAAAAATTGCTTTTATCTCCCAAATGCAAGATTTCGACATTCTTACCAATATCCCAAACTCGAGGATAATTCCAATCAATCTTGGATACAAGGAAACAATAACCCATCTAGGACAAAAACTGACCTGCAATCTAGTTCTAGGCTGAGAGTGTAGCATCACTTCAATCAATACATCAGAGAACGCCCTATCCTAGGAATGATTAAATCTTCTTCGGAGCAATTTTGTTTAGCACATTCTTAGGTTGGTATTTGGAAAAAATATTCCTCCGCAGAGCCAGAACTTAGCTATCGACGATTCAAATTACGGGTTAGTTTTACTTCACGAGTTAACGTTTCTTTAATGTTAGGGAAGTAATGGTAGCTATAGATGGTAATTGATTACAGCCTTTGGGTGTAATTTATAAGAGACTAAATTTGTAAAAGCTATGCGTTAGTTTGATTCTATAACTGTTTAAAAGAAATTCTGTTTTTTTTAGCAACGCGATGAATTCTCGCAGTTTTAAATTATAATACTTAAATTTTGCTTTCGTTGGATCTTATAAATGAATGATAAATTCTTTATTTAAAAAAATTGTTAAAAACTTGCTTACTAAATACTGTATAAATTACTTTTAATTCTTATTTGAATTAGTTCCTTCACACATCAGAAGAATTTTTTAAAGATTATGTGTTATTAGATTGGTGAAAATTTTTTAACATACAGTCGGACGTCCGTTTTACGAACCTTTATTTTACTAATTTCTCTATTTTGTAAAATTTTTCCTCGAATTAAGAAACAAAAAATATTAAAAGATTAATCTCTATTTAACGAATTTTTTCCATAACGAACTTTTTTTCGAGATTTAGCAGCTTCGTTAAAAAGAGATCCGACTGTGTATATATATACATCCTTGTTATAGAAATATTTAAAATTTAAGTTTAGAACAAAAATTCACCTAACTAAATTAATGAAACTAAATTACTTAAATGTAACTCTTTTGTGAAGTAAACGAGAAAACGCCAAAGAAAATAATTTAATTGAAATAAAATGTCTTTTATTAAAGTATCTCTCTCTCTCTCTCTCTCTCTCTCTCTCTCTCTCTTACCAACCTTTAATAATAAAAATATTAGAAATTTCATAATACTCTCAAGTAGTCTGGTTTTGCATTTTAGAGAATAGTAGCTTATAGGACTCTCTTTTCTAAAGGAAAAGCAAGATTATTTTAATTTTTAATAAATTTGATTTAATGAAAACAAAATTTTAAGTGACACACTATTTAAAAGTGCACACATATATATAAAACAAAAAATAGTCACTTAAACTTTTATGGTTCTTAACACGCCTTACTTAATGATTTTAAGACGATCAAGCACAAAATAGCTCATACTTAACCTTCAGAAAGCCTTTAGAACAAAAGAAATTAAGTGAATGAAAAAAAATGGTTAAAACCTTAATCTTTACTAGATGAAAATATCGATTTTTAACAACCTATATCATTAACTCCATTGTTTTTAAACATGCTTCCAAAAGTTTCACGCTTAGAATTCGTTTTTATACGAATTTTTTAACAGATCGAGTTAGTGAAAAAATTTTTATAAAAATATCAATTTTTCAAAATACATGCAGCCTAATGTTCTTATCTTTACATATATGCAGCATTTTTTAAATAAAAAGAAGTAACAAGATTTTTTTGTTTTGAAAAAGTTTTGTTATGATACAAAAAATAAAAATTTAAAGGTTACAACATAAAATAGCTTGTGAAAGATATTATCATACATTTCGCATCTCCCGTTAAGTAATTTAAGAATAGAACTTTAAACTGCTTCTTTCAGAATAATAAAATCAGTTCACTTTCAATAATAAATACTAAAATGGTAGAGAATTCAAAATTTCAGGGTTCAATCAACGTTAGAGAATTCAATCAGTTTCATGTTCAAAAAAATTCTATTTTTTAAAGTATTTTGAAAATGTTAACTAATCAATTACTAAAGGTAATAGATATCCTTAAAAATGAAGACAAAATCAAAAATTCTCCAAAAGCATTTATAAAACATTATCTTCAACTCTTGGTTTATTAAAAATTTATAAATCACTATCAACCTTAAAATTATTCAATTTCTTAGTTAAAAATTCATATTGCTAATTTTACTGTATCAATCAATATGTCAGTTAAAAAAAAATTTTATTTGAAAGAAAAATTTTTGCTCCTATTTTTTCCAAGAATAAAAAAACGTATTCCATCTCCTTTAAATATATTTTTCAAAGTGTTTTTGCTTTCCAAACTCCTTCAAAAATACGAAGTATTTCGTATGTTCAGAAATAAAGAAATCGTAATATTTTATTTTGCAAAAACTTGTGAAAAACATTTATTTCAAACTTATGAAACAATTCGTGAAGTTTTAATAACTAGAACGTCATTGAACGTTCAAAACGACGAATCATAACTTCATCTAATGGAATATAAAGCAAAAAAACGGCCATCAAATCCTCATGCCAAGTTTTTTTAACAATAAGCATCCCTTCTCTCACACTATTATCGTTTTATAACATTTGTTCTATTTCATTTCACTAATACATAAAACACCAGTTCTATTAAAATTCTGTCTACCGTTTAAATTATAAACACCCCATAAACGAAAAGCAACGAATTCTTTAAAGAATATAAAAAAGTGTTCTAAAATGACTCTCCAAATCCCCTAACACATTGATGGCTGTTAACAGCTGGATGGAGACCAAAGCCATCAAAATAGTTCGATTCCTCTTGTGACTGTATGGCGTTAACAAATAAAACTTTGGGATCCGTTAAGTGAAAAATACGTGATTGTAGCGTCGCTTCCCTTTTCTTCGTAGACGCTATAAAAAGATAATACTTTAACACTTTTGTAGCGACTTTCCCGGTTTATTTCTTTTCTGATGCTCTTTCCAGTAATACCGAAATAAAATTCAAGCAAATCGGGGTACTTTTTTAAATTCTTTTTCAACGCGTGAATGATTCCGGGAATTCTGGGCTTTAGGCTAATATCCATCAGTGTATAAGCAAGGGAATGTTTATATTTCCGCCCATAACTCACGATCACTTAATACAATTCCTTTCAAAGTAAAAGGAAAAATTGTTTGCATAATGTTTAGAAGTCAGCCAATTGATTTTGGGAATTGCGAAATGTTTTTCTCAAAGCTTCTGAAAGGTTTTTTTGGGTATAGAAATGGGATATATGTAAAGTAAATATTTTAAAAGTAAACGCGCATTGAAAAGTAGCTTTTTTTGTTTTGTGTTAAATAAATATGGGGAAAAAACTATTTTTTTTCTCTCCGACAAATCTCAGAAAATTTAATTACGCAAAGTATTGGGAGTTTTGAAAAATTTATAGTATAGAGAAAGGAGTAGTGTATAACATATTTAATGCAAGGTGATAACCAATAATCACCTTCATTTTTGCAATAAAAGAAACAAACAAAGCATATACAACAATTACACGTACAATTTGCTTAAAATTTTTGATGAACTGAAATATTTTAATAGATGTGATAATAATTTTCTGTTTCTCTCTTATTCACTGTAAAAGGAAAAAAAACCTGCTGTAACAAATAGTAACTATCATTTTTTAACAAATTTCTTCTATTCGTGAGATCTCGAGAAATCATAATAGTTTTCCCCTCTAGCTACATTTCTCTTTTTTGGTTTGTCATGGTTCCATGTTCTTGGTTCTTCCGGTCTGATCTTAAGATTCTTGGGATTTATTAGTCTTCTTTTTAATTATTTACTGCTATATATATTTATATATATATATATATATATATTTGTTCTTTTCTCACACTGTTTCTCAGTTTTTCCCCTTTTTAAATTTTTTTTGTTTCAAAACAAATTTTTTATTTACGCTGTTAGTTAGCATTCAAATTCATTGTGAATAAGCATATTAGTATGTATTAGAATATTAAAAAAACTCAAGAGCAGAGCATTGCAAAAGAAATGTATCAAAACTAAATTTTAAAATAAATAAAGAAGTATTTTAAGTTTGACCAGGATAATTACTTTTTGTTTATTTTTAAATTCACCTTACAAAATGAAAAATATGTTTTGATTTGAAATATTTTGCATTAAACTACAAGTTGAAAGCATTGCCCGAAATAGTTTGGAGCAAAATGATAACTAAACGGTAAAAAGTTAACACTCACATTCACAGAAAAAGAAACCTTGGCTTATTTAAAATAATCAAAAATAAGCAAAATTATAAATATGTTGCTTCAAGAATGGAACTGTACAAAATTTTCTATGAAAAACTGAGCTGAATTTGATCTAACTCTTCTTAGGAACATGTTATTTTCTTGAGTTAGCAAAAATTCTTCCAATATAGCTCAGATCAAAGAGAGAGAAAGCAAATACCCAGTAAAAGAAGTCTTAAATGAAATTCCTTTTAAGCTAAATGATGCAGAAGAACATTTATAAGAGTAGGTCACCATCAGTTTGTAAGATATGGCTTAGTGCTGGACTTCTTATTTATATTACAGTGGAAATATCGACCAACTATTGAACAATTTTATTTAATAAAGCATTGTAATTTTTAACAAGTTTATTCACTGCCATTGGAATATGAGCATTACCTAATGTAGATAAGATAGTCAGAAGTCTACGGATAATTTGATTTAAACAGCACTATTTACTCGATTGTCCATCAAAGTGATTGACTAATCAGAAAAATAACAAGAAATTTTATTTAAATATAACTCCTAGAATTAGGGTATCAGTAGATTTACCGAATAAAACCATAAAGAAGTCGAAATTTTTTCTCCCAGAAATTGTTAGGAAATACGTAATTTGTCATTAAATGACCTTGTGAGTTTCTCAACGAATTTCTCTATATATTATTAATACAATAACTAAGTATGACCTCATAAATAATTAAATCAGACTTTTTTAGTCTTCGTTAAAATTGTAAATTTAACTATCTGTCTGCATTTAAATTAGGATTGATTGGTTTCTTATTTTGTCAAGAAAATCAAATATGAATATAACTCGATGTGGCCTTCCAAAATTAAAGGGGACTTAAAGTTATTTTCTATAAATAAATATCCATTACAAAAGATCACTTAAATTGTGACTCAGAATAAAGATACGTGCTTTTGCAAATTCCATTAAGAAAAACTAGTACATAGTTTTTCTCATGTGACTCAGTTCCTATATCAAAACATTCGGTTAAAATATATGTTTGAAATGAGAGTTCATCAAAAAACAATGTATTCACATAAAAGTATTTATATATATTCAGCATTTCATGCATTTGTTAAAAAATAATTTTGACATTAAGTCATTTTTTAAGTTATATTTGTAAATTTATCCAGAGAAACTCTGTCTTTCTGTCTTTAAATTTCTTTTAATTTAAGAATATTAATTAGAAAAGGAAAAGTAAAACACACCTATTAATCTCTAAATTATGTCAGAGTTTTATAACAACTCGGGATTTGTATTTATTTTGAAAATAATCTCCCTTTCAGACTAAATTTTTAACTAAATAAATTAAAATATGCAATTTTCTTATTAAATTATTCTTCTTAAATTTCACCAATAAAAGCTTTGTAATCGAAAGCATTTATAATAATGTATTATAAAACTGACTACTTACCAAAGCCGTACTAAATCAAACTGATTACATAACAAATGAACATCTCACTTAAATTAATTTCAATATTCACTACACAAAGTTTAAGGTATCTGGCTACCCTAAAATTGTAAGTTTTGCCAAAAATTGAAAAACTTTTTTATGTTTTTATTTTATGTGTCATCTTATTATCTTTATAAAAACACCAAGTTCATTACTTTCCGTTCACTAGAACAAAAATTGCAAGCATTTTAGTAAAAGCAGATGCCATTACTTTAAGCAAGATATGTCATACTTTAAAACGCGTTTTACTCGAAATGTTTTTTTTTTTTTTGAAATGCTGAAACGGGGACAGCGACAGCTGAAAAAGTTTTGAAAATAATTAACTAAAATTTTTTGTGTATGTTCTGTATAATAGTAAAAGAGTTTTAACTTTCAGATTTATCAATCTCTGTTTTATTACAAAATTTACAGTCCCTTATGTTAATATAAACACTGTTTTTTAAGCAATTTCAAATATTAACTAAGATTAAGTGCTCTAGTTTTTGTAAAAATGAAAATATCTCTTATCCCGAAGGTCATTTCAGAAATGAGTAACATAGCAACACATGAGAATTAAAAATTTTAAATTTGTTCATAAACTTTTGGTACAGAATGGCCCTGTTTACGTTATTTTATGTAAATTTTTACTAATTTTTTTCCCATTTTATTAATAATAATTTCTTTTTCTGTTCTTAATTTTAGCATTTTTTCTTAAATTATACTAAACAAATCTAAAAACCACAAAAAAATCCCCATATCTCCATTTTTTTTTTAAAAAAGTTGTCGCAAGTATTCGAATACTTTAACTAATATTTAAAAAGTAGGGAAAAAATTTTAAAAACTGAAAGTGGATAAGATTTTTTTTAAGTATATTGGACTCTTGAGGTTTCATTAACTAGCATATATTTAAATATAGAACCATTGAAGAAAAGAAAAAGGTTCAACAGTCTGGTTGAGAAATATTTATTCGTAATATTTTTGGGAAAAAATTATTCTTTCGTTTACTTATGTCAATGCATTCGATATAAGTTATCTAAATCTTACATACTTCACATTAGCTTCTTCGTCAACAAGTTCCATGACCAATTCTTAACGTTACAGAGAATGAGTGAAAGAGAGAAAAGTGGTTCATGCATTGCGATTCAGAGACATTCCTAAAGGGTATCTATAGATCGTTTAATTGCTCTTATCTTGTGATAAACGAGAGAATCTTGAGCCTCATATAAATTCTTCTCGTGCAAGTGTCTTTCACAGAAGTTGCTCTCAAACGACACCCTATACATCATTCAGAAAAAAGGATAAAGTTTCATCTTTAAGCCTTCCTCATTTTAAGAAAAACTCATTATTAAATGCCTTTCAACAAGCTATTTTTCTTCCTAAAAATGCAAAATTACTTAATATCGTGAATCTAAGCAATAATGTTTATTTTTGTTCCATCGATTTTATTTTCAGAAAAATTACTTAAATTTCGAGAAAAATTTATTTAAAAAATGTTTTATGATTAATGGTTATTTATGTTGTGTGCGCCTGTTACGAATTCAGAGCTTTTTATAGTGTGGTGCAATGGGAAAAAAATAAGCACTTTTAAAAATATTTTAACACCTCAAATGGATATTAATGTATTTTGTTGCAGATTTAAAATCGATTTGCAAGGAACTCTTTGGTTTCTTGCTTTTATTTAATTTTCTAGAGTGTTTCTTAGCAGTTTAAAACCTCATTTAGACTTTCACAAATAGAAAATCGAACTTTCAACCCAGGATTTGTAATCCATCTTTCCAATTATTAAACCATAAGGAAACAAAGCTTTTGTCTGTTCATTGATTATTAAAAAATATTTTAGGTTAAAATTTTTATTTTGAAAATGTAATCACGCCAATTTTGAGTGTGCGTGTATAATATTTAAGACCATATACAGCAATATATTAAAGCGTAATTTTGGATTTTGTGTGCTAAAAGTGATAAATATTTATTATTCATCATTACTGTGATTGAAACTATTACAATTAAATACTTTTTGTTGAAAATAGATTTAATGCTGTGTATTCCCTCTAACCACTATTCTAGTATAACAATATTATCCGTCTATTCATAGCATTATTATGACTTACACCTTTCTATACTGAACCTTTCAACACATTTGAATTATCTAGAAAGGCGGGTTTTTCGTTTTGAATAGATGAGCACCATAATTCACAAGACGAAAAGTAAAGCGTAAATGCATAAACTTCGTTGGTTCTTACAAAAGGTCATTCCTTTTCTCTCTCCCTTTAGATTGTATTGGATGTGCAGTGTTTGCGAAAGTTTTGAATTAAGATAATGAAACCTGTTAGCTTCTTACAGATCAGGAAGTCAGCAATTTCGAATTCCATTTTAGAAACTGTACTCCAAATACAATGCTTAATATGCAACAATAAAAAAAAGAAAACATCGAAATAATGTACTAAATACAATAGTATAAGATATATACTTGAACACATGATGATTATTAGAATAAGCTGAAGAGAAGTTTATTTATGAGTATTTGTGTTCATGTGATTCTTAAAATGAAATTTAAAGTACCGTAAAATCCGATGTATAACGCGCACCCCTTTTTTTACGAAGAAACGTACAATGTACGTTAGTAATGCTATTATTTTTAAAACCATTAATTCAAAGTATTACCCCAGGATTTTAAAAAAATAGTACAGTTCTAGAAAAACAACCCTTTAAGTTCATAAGTTATGACATTTCTTTAAAATAAACAGTATTTTGATCTTTGTAAAAGTCTAAGTTTTTTTTAGGAAAACCCCTCTTTTTTTTATTTTTGAAGCTATCATTTCTATATCTGGCGTATAACGCGCACCCGTAATTTTCGATCTTATTTTTGGTGTTACAAGTGCGCGTTATATGCTAGATTTTACGGTTATTTAAAATAAGAAATAATTATTGTTAATTATTTTTAAATTGTTATATATTTTTTAAAATTTATGACTTAATTATGGTAGTATCACTATTGTCTCGGCAGTTGTCAGAATATATGATTCAAGGATATAATTACAAATTTTATAAAAATTGGGGAACTTAAACTGCAAAAAATTAGGTTTAATTTGTTTGATCTAATTTAAAAGCAATTCATTTGCGTTTCATACATTACAGAAATTTAAAGATTTCTTTCCGTGTATATTGTGAAGTTGTTTTGCTGCAATAAATTTATAATTATATAATGCATGATAATCTTTCAACTTCAACACATATAATATAATCACTTACGGTCAGAAATATATAACCATAAATAATTAATTAGGCTTGGTAGATAACATACTAAATTTATGATCTCTAAGTTAAATGCATACTAAAACCATTTAATCTACTCTATCGTGAGCTTTTAAAACACTTAAGAATCCTAAAAGCAGAACCCATCACAACTACAATTAGAGGACACACCTTACACGAAGCAAGTTCGTTAAGTTATTGTTCAGCAGTCAGTTAATTACTATTTACAAGAGAGCTAATCTTTCTTGACAAATGGACATACAGAATCGAGCTGAAATCCATTTTGGATACCTGGAGTTATTAAGCTGTAGTCTTTTGGGGTGGACGTGTAAAATTGATGATGCCTCCTTCCGCATGATTAAGTGCAGAAGTAGTCATTAGCAGCAGATATCAGCAGACGAGTGGCAGATGGCATAATGACATCAAACCTATGACGTCACAGAAAAGGCTAATGAACAAATATCGTCAACATTAGCTGAGAACTTGTCATTACAGTCATTAGCTTAGCATACAAGATTTATTTTTATAAAATTTTAAAAAATGATGTTCAAGTTTAACTTTTAAATAAACAAATTTAAAAAACGAGCATTTTGAAAGAATTTTGAAATCTTTGCTGCTCTTTTAAAGTACCCGAACTCTTTAAAATGAGCATATTCGGTCAAAACACATTTTTTTATATTTTATTTTATTGAATAGAGTTATCTTTTGGCTTTATAAAACATATTTTTGTTTCATCGTTGTCTAGAGGCGAAGTTACAACCAATTTTATAAAATTAGAAAAATCTGAAATGGGTAATTAATTTACAAGAAGTAGCCATTTAAATTGTTTTAAGTCTATCACGGTAAATCTGACAACTCAAAACATTGTGAATGAATTTCTGCAAAACTTTTTGAACCTGATATTTATATTATTTTCTTGACGATATACTAAATATTTCTTATTGTACGAATATTTTTTGAGTTAAAGCCCGTTATTTAAAAAAGAGTCTCGTAAAAAATGTCACATTTCTTATAATATTTATACTGCTTTAGTATGCTATTTTTAAAAAAAGTACTCTAAACGTGTTCGGGTAACTTAAGTTCAAAAGATTTTGTTGCTCATGTCTTTTTGGGTTGGAATCATAAAAATTCACAGTATAACTTAATACATACAGAAATTATTATTTTCATATGAAATTAAAAAATAGCATCTTTATCAGTGTTTCATTTGAAACTTCTTTAATAATTACTATAGACTAATATTACTTTTTGCATCTCACAAAGGTAAAATTGCTTAAAGGATTAAATTTATAATCAACAAAATATTAAAATGGGAAAAATATTCCTTTATTAATACCCATTTAAAGCAAATTTTTATCATAATTGTTTAATCTATTAAAATAGTAACACACTGTAATTTTTGTACGCAACATATTAAATACATTAAAGGATAAGTAATAAAAAATTTTAAACATTCATGAAATGACCATCCTGTTTTCTAAATACTTGTAAATTATCACACAAAATTATAACATTTTCAACTTTGTCTCAGCATTATTCAATAAAATTCTTATCTTTCGTCTTTCCCATTCAATGCTTAAGCATTCTACTACAAAATTCCTCCAAAAGATCGTTCAACTGTGCCAACCGCGGAATACATATTACTGAAGAGAAATTCCCCCTTCCTTTATACTTAAAGGTTGCTGATTGCTCACAAATGTCAACTCTTGAAAGGACTCAAAAGACATTTGAATTGGCCATAAGATCTCTACCGAACAAAGGAAGAGTAACACATGAAAAGCGTGTAAATTACGAATGAACTCCATAAATATGCATGCAGAATTAAATGAATTTGTTTCAGTGTATTTCAAAGAGATTAAAATAAAAAGTAGGTATTCAATTATGAATCAATAAATCTTATTAAAAGATATTCATCTTTTGGCTTAGTATGGTAATTAATAATCCAAAATCAATGCTAGCAATTTATCAATTAACAGCTACTCACATGATTGAGAAATTTAAAAAAGTTTTAAGGAAGATCAATTTCTTTAATAAATATCTTATATAAAGTGATAAAAAAAATAATAAGATTTAAGAATTTAAAAACCATTAGAAATGAAAATGTAAGTCTTTTTTATCACAAAAAGAGAACCTGCTGTGATTCTTTTCAGTAAGCTGATTTTGAATTTTTTAGTTCTCAGTAATTATGATAAAATACATCATGATTTCAAACTGTATTACATTTTATTAGATCTAGTATAATTTTTTTCGAAACCATCAGCAATGAAACTGTAGGTCTTTTTTTTTATCATAAAAAGAGAACCTGCTGTGATTCTTTTCTGTAAGCTGATTTTGAATTTTTTGGTTCTCAGTAATTATGAGAAAATGCATCAGGATTTCAAACTGTATTACATTTTATTAGATCTCGTATAATTTTTTTCAAATTTGGAATCGGTAAAAAAATTTTGAATTTGATTTGATTTTGTCTCATTTGATTTCGACTTCTACTTTTAAAGAAGCTAGCAGGAAAGATTTTTACTTTTTATTTTTCCTGTTTTGTTTTATTTCGTAGTAAAATTATAACATTAAATCCTTTTTTCTTAATGGCATATCTGAAAGCTAAAATTCGTTTAACTAAAATCGTTCAAAAGAAGAACATCAATAAATCACATAGCTGACTATATTTGCACAAGAAAAAAACATGTTTGTGGCTTTTAAAGAACAGAATGCAAAACCACTAAAGATAATAATTCTTGATTATACAGATACAGCAGCAATTACAGTACAATCGTTATTTTTTTGTTTTAAGACATACTGGAATGTAATAATATTTTTAATTAAATGTTATATATCCTTAATGTTTTGCTTAACAATCATTAATTATTCAAATATTATTTTTCTAGCTAGCATTTCAAGAGCAGCTACAAGGGAATAATACTGAAATCTCTTTTAAATCATATACTGTTAATTATTAAGATGAATCTTATACCAGCATGCAAAATTATTTAATTTATATTTTAAGAATTGATTTTTACTTGTTCAAAAAAATGAAACTATTTTTTTATGAAGAGGCTATAAGTTTTATTAAAGAATAGCTTAGCATCTATCATTACATACAGAATTTTAAAAAATGGCGTAGAAGATTAGATTAAAAATTTTACTGTTGATGTGGAAAAAAACAAATGCAATAACGACCATTTCTCAGATATAAACCTATATATAGTAAGATCATATCTCTCTATATATAATTTAACAAAGCATTTTTATTTTTTAGTTTTTGTCACATTTTTTAGACTCTTGAAGAGAAAACATGAAGGAAAACTCCCTTGAAATATCTCCTTAAGAATGAAATAACTGATCGTTCTTGATATCAAGAAGCGAACGATTGCAAGATAAATTTGAAAAATGACTGCTAAAGCAACTTCTTACGTCGCGTGTGACAGTAAATGGATGATTTTCAATAAAAAAAGGAGAAAATTCCTGAAGGTTGCAAAAAAAGCATTGTATAAAAATGAATTATGTTTCGACTTATTTAAAAAAATGCAATATGATTCATGAGTCCAAAGAAAAGCTCAGGAAGTGTTCGGTGTCGAGTGAAATGTAACGTACTTCTCAGTTCAAAACGCTATTTTTATAAATGTTCAAATTCTATTATTTTAAGAAATTATTGCTTAGCTCTCATGTTAAATCTGCAATTATCTTTATGAATTAACTAATTTGGGAAAAAATACTATCATTATATAATGAATTGAAATAGAGCTACTAAAAAGATAGTTTCAAAATTCCTACAACTTCCATGGTTCATTCTTAATTGTTACTTGTGTCAGTATTTCACTGCCAATACAGTTTTACCGATGCACATAATATTCTAAAAATATTAACAAATATAGTGTTATCAGAATTATTTTGTTATTGCAATCCTGTGTATTGCTTAATATTTTTTCTAATAGATTAACTATAGATCGAACCACTAGTCTAAATTGTGAAGAAAATTACTAAGAAAAAATTTATGTATATACTGCATGCCTTTATAGGTGCTTAAGGTATCCGTCTACCCTTTGCTGACAGTTGACAAATTTTTTAAGATTTTATTTTATAGGCCATGTTATTAGCTTTTTAAAAATACCAAATTTATTATTTTCCGTTCCCTAAAACAAAAACTGCAAGTGTTTTAGTAAAAGCAGATGTCATTACTTTAAGCAAGATATATGTCATACTTTAAAACGCGTTTTACTCCAAATGTTTTTTTTTAATGCTAACACGGGGACAGCGATTGCTAAAAAAGTTTTGAAAATAATTAACTGAATTTTTTTGTGTATGTTCTGTATGATATTAGAAGTGTTTTAACATTCATATTTATCAATCACTGTTTTTTATTACAAAATTTACAGTCCCTTACATTAATATAATCACTGTTTTCTAAGCAATATCATATAATAACTAAAATAAAGTGCTCTACTTTTTATAAAAATTAAAATATCTCTTATCCTGAAAGTCATTTCAAAAATGAATAGCATTGCAACACATCAGAATTCAAAATTTGTTAATAAACTTTTGGTACAGAATGTGCCCCATTTATGTTATTTTTGTAAATTTTTGCCAATTTTTCCCCATTTTAGTACTAATAATTTCTTTTTATCTTCTTAATTTTAGCATATTTTTCTTAAAATGTACTAACCAAATCTAAAAACCACGAAAAATCCCCATATCTCCATGTTTTTTTTTTTTTAAAAAGTTGTCGCATGTAACCGGATACCTTAAAATGTATCGCACTAAAATATCAAGAGGATCATGAACTAAATTAAAATATAGGATGTCTTAAACTAATTAAACATATTGTGGACAATATTTTTGAATCTCTCATGATAAACTTCTAATAAATTTAAATTTACAATGAATAATCAGCAACTTAGCCTTACAGCGTTTCAGTAAATGGCAATAAGAACTTTTAAATGTATAAAATATAAACAAATACTTCAAAATATGATTTTAATTCAAAAACTAATTTCATTATTCTTTAAAATACAGAAGAAATTCAAAAGAAAATTAATGGAAGAAAACCCATTGTAAAAGAAATTTTTCAAAAGAGAGAGAGAAATTGGTTAAAATAAAGAAAAACAACTACAACAAAAACGAACTTCAGAACACGTAGGTGTTGTTGCATGTCCAAAAATTTTAGAAAAATTATTCAGAATATAAAATATTTTAATAGCTAAATCTTATGTGAAGGATTTCTTGATAAGAGTTTATATTGAAATTATTGAAAAAGTGTGTACTTTTTATAACTAATAAATATTCTATTAATAATAAAAAAGTTTCAAAGATCCATGGTGATAAAATATTTCCCTAAATGTGATTCAATAAAAATCATTTATTGCTATGAGTTCTATTTGATACTATGAATTCTAATCATTTTTTTGTATTTTTTTATTTTTTAACCAACAACAACTTAATTAAATAAGCATGCACAAAACTAATATCATTAAACTATTATTTCTTTAAAAGATATTTTCCCTCAAAATAAGTAAAATTTGTATGTAAAGACATTTGTTCAAAAAATATAACGTAGCAAATAATTGTATACAAAACTCAAAGTAAAAAATTGTAAATATAAAATATATATATTATAATTCAACAATAATATAATTTTTATTGGTATGCATACTTAATAAAAAGCCTTTTCTAAAATTTTATTACAAGTAAAATTTCTGTGGGATTTTTTTTAATTTTATTTCAAAATCAAATACAAAATTTTATTTATCTTATAAATTCAGAAAGAGGAAAAGATACGTGGATGACTAAATGACTAATATACAGTGTTTATGATGAAAATAATAATGAAAATAATAATAAACATCTAAAATAGTTAAAAAGCATTACATTTTACCCTCTGTAAGCACATACATCCTGCTCTAACCTTAATAACAAAATCAATACATAAATTTCAATGCAAGTAATGAGACATAATGTATCTCTTTTAAATAATGATTTTGTAAAGATTAATTGCTTTCTTTCTTGAGTTCCATGCATGATTTAGTTTACGTTGTCCACGCGCGAAATATTGAAACGAATGCATACAAGAGTGACACTAAAGTACAAATTTTTCCATTTTCATCATTAAATAATAATTTTAGTCTTCTTAAAAAGAAAAACGATGGAAATTCAATACGTGACATAAATAACACCCAAAATTACTCCGTTGAATAAAATATACGAAAAAAACTGTGATATGTTAAAACAAAAATAGCTTAAGTTAAGTCCATTAAATTCAAATAAATCACGATTTTAGAGCATCTTTTGATGGATTAAGTCTCTGGTGTCACAAAGAATGTAATCTGTTCTTGACAACTTTTTCTAAGTAAAGAAATAATGCTGCAGGGATAGGAATCAATTTTAAGACAGGTGCAGCTTCATATATTCGTAAGGTTTGTAAATTTTTCAAAATGTTATAAAATCAATTTATATTTTTGAAGGTTAAATTTATTACAAGATACATTGTTCAAGGATTCATATGTAACGAGTTAAGTATCTTAAGGTATTCGACTAAAAAAAATTGTGAATTTTCACAAAAATAGACAATTTTTCATTATTTTATTTTATAAACCATCTTATTAACTTTATAAAAATACCAAGTTTATTATTTTCCGCTCACTAGAACAAAAACGACAAGTGTTTTAGTAAAAGCAGATGCCATTACTTTAAGCAAGATGTCATACTTTATAAAACGCGTTTTACTCGAAATGTGATTTTTTGAAAATAATTAAACGGGGTCAGCGATTGCTAAAAAAGTTTTGAACATAATTAACTGAAATTTTTCCCGTAAGTTCTGTATAACAGTAGAATTGTTTTAACCTTCAGATTTATCAATCACTGTTTTATTACAAAATTTACAGTCCCTTATGTTAACATAATCACTGATTTTCTTAGCAATTTCATATAATTAAGATAAAGTGTTCTAAATTTTGTAAAAATTAAAATATCTCTTATCCTGAAGATCATTTCAAAAATGAATAGCAATTTAACAAATCTAAATTGAGGAATTGAAAATTTGTTCATAAACTTTTAGTACAGCATGGCCCCCATTTATGTATTTTTTTTGTAAATTTTTACCTGTTTTTTCCATTTTAGTAATAAAAATTTTTTTCTTCTTCATTTGAGCATATTTTTCTTAAAATGTATTAAAAGAATCTAAAAACCACACAAAAAATCCCCATATCTCCATTTTTTTTTAAAAAAAGTTGTCAGAAGTGATCGGATACCTTAAATGGTAAGAATTTTTAAGGAGATTTTTCTTTTCATAAGGCACACAATCATATTTTTCGAAAGCTCATAAGAAGTTAATTTGAAACTTATTTCAAATAAGTTTCCTTAAACAAACCAGCAATCACACTTAAATACAAATCAACACATTTTCTGAAAATTAATATCAAAATTTAATTAAAATCTACTATATAACAATAAACTATATCATAAGCTTTTAATCAAACGTTTTTCTTCTAGTAATAAGAGAAATTTAGTTGGATGATTTTGACGTCGAGTTGACTGGTTTTAAAACCATTTATATAGGTTTTCATTAAAATAGATATAAAAAATGTATAAAAATGTTAAGTAAACAGATAAGGAAAGCCTATTTAACTAAAAGTTGACATGTATATATATATATATATTAAAAACATTGTTGAGAGTCACAAAATAATTTCTTTTTTAAATTTATAATACAAATTTTAAAAAAGGCAATATGTTTATAATAGAATCAATGTTTAATGTATACACCATTTTCAAAGCAAATGTGGGCATTTGTAATGTGTTTCGAAATATAATTAACCTAAGTTGGACACTATAAAAAATACCCCATATATATCTTCATTTGTTCATAATTAAATAAATTTTGCATTCTGAGTGTATATGTGAGGCAGATCAAAAAGTAATTTTTTTTTATTCCATCGAATGTATTGTTCACATTAGATGACGATGAAATCTCGCAGTCGTTAAAGTTCTTAAATCATTTACTTCATCCGGAAAAATCAATGCATACGCGTTTGTCATCTATATAAAATGGAAAGCAGACTAAGTGAATGCTCCGAGAAAGAAGTGGGAACAGTTATTCGTGGTTTTTTTGGAAATGCTAAGGGGATACCAATTTATTTTATTAGGATATGATGTAATGAATTTCAAAATTGGGAAGATTATCATTCTGAATGAATGAAGATACTAACTACGACCTTTATGCACACAGAACCTATGTGAGTTGTGTTAGTGATCTTGATTTATAGATAATGCAAAAAAGTCACATTTCTAAAATTATTGGAACAATTTGATCTTTTATATGGTACAGAATGGGATTTTGTTCAACACATCTAGGCGACCTGGCAATATGCAAAACTACCTGGATTCCTGGCACTGGGAAATTTACCTCACATCTTCCCTATAGTGCTGATTTGACTCACTTAAATTTTCATTTTTTCTCTAAGCTCACAAAATAACTTCGAAAACAATACTTTTGTTCGGATAATAAATAAGCCACCAAAATTTGGTTTCATCCTCAAGACACATCTTTTAACTTCTAATTTTCGATTCTTTGATATAACATTATGATAAATACCTCAACAAATAAGTCAGTTATGAGGGAAAATAAGAAAAATATGTGCATTTATATGAGCTAGACTTTCCTCATTATATGCTCAAAATTCTGTTAAGGAAAATAGGGTGGACAGTTCACTTTCTGATACCGCTTCGTAGAACAGTAAATACAATCCATGTTAGTTGCAATATCTTAAGCAGATATTAGATTGTCTCAAGCAATTAAGAGCAATTTTTAAATATTTTTCTATTAAATCTATTTTTATTCTTGAAGAAAATTATTTGTACATTTCAATTCCCAGCTTTATTTTCTTTTGAGTTTTAAGCAAAATTATACAAGCTTCGTAAGAAATATATTCAAAATTAACACAAATATAAATATAATCATCCTCTAATATTGAATACATATAATTTAATCTCTCCAATCCAAATGTCAAAATAAAAATGGAATTAAAAACGTTAGATATCAAATTTAATTAAATCATTAAATCTATGTTTCTCGATATTTTGTTGGGAAATCCAGTTTTAGATGTAGTTGGAAAGTTTCATCTAAACTGAATTTATTTGATGAAAGAAAGAAACTCTAGTAGGAATCAAAAAAATTATTTTACAGTATCTATTACAACTATATTTATATGTGTGCAACCCTGGAGGATTTACTCAGATCTTCAGGTCCTTGCATATCTTTACGAAAATAACCTAAAGCTTCTCTCTCCATTCATTTCAAAGATTAGAAAATTAAATTAAAGTAATGAAGGAGAGAAGTGAAACGGACATATGATTCCAGAAGTCCGCGGGGAGTTTCTGAAACGCACAAGGAGAGTATCTACACAAAACACGAAAATTTTGAAGGAATACAAGCAACCTCATTCATCATCTTCAAAACGTTTATTGAAAAAATAGCAAGCCGATTTAAAAGTCTAATAAAGTGGTGCTATCAGAGAATCAATTTTAAAAACTCGTAAATTTTACTCTCTCTGAATATATGCCTGTAGCTCCTGATGTTATTTTATTCGTGCAGTCACTTAGAAAAAAAAATAATATAAATCTGAATTATTCAAGTGTCATAGCAAAAATCGATTGCTTGGTGTATGTTTTAGGCAAAGAGACAACTATCAACTAAGGGGAGTCATATTTCATTTTTGGCAAAATATTTTCGCGTTCGAGTTCTTCTGAGACAAGAAATATTGATTCATCTCCGAAGAACCAAGTGCTTTAAAACTGCATTATCGGATCGCTGTATGAGCAAGGAATTTAATAAAGGGTTTTCAACTGAGTTTGGTATGAACCATTGACTGAGCAAATTTGTTTTAAGATAAAGTAAGGAGATATATGGAGTTACATTGTGTACAGAAGTCTCAGCCTACGCGTTTTTCGGAAGCTTTTTCGTTTGATTTTTGGGTTTATTATTTTTCTTTTACTCATATTTGGTCTCTTATGAAGAGTTTGTAAATACTTTACTCGTTAATACGTCTTAGGGGAATCGCAAATAAATTCTTTTATTTACTCTTAACTCTACGTTTAGCAATCAGAAAGAAATGGAAGAAAAAAGAATATTCTTTTGGAATACTATAAGTAACAAAAACAAGATCAAGGTTTTATATTTCATCTCTGTAGCATAATCTATTTAAAAACAATTATCAAAAAACTTTACTTCATTTCTATCTATAAAATTAGGCCAGCGTTTCTCAAACTGTGGGGTGCGAGAATATTAAAAAGTAGGACATAAAAGATTATTTTTTAAAAATTATTAATTTACTCAAAGTAAACAAAATATATTCTGATATAACAAAAAATGAAATTAACATTTACACTGATATAATACACTTATAAACGTATCAGTACCGCACAATGCATTTTATAATTAATTTAACAATACTAGTTAAGAACAAATTTAATAATTACCAGTGATCCCATGGGCTTGTCACAGATAAAGTTATTATAAAAATTAACATTTATCTTGATAATTTGTACGGTTTATAAATAATCCCTTCACTGCCGATTTAAATTCACCCGATTTGCTCCCCAATGCCTCCTTTTTCCAGATAGGCCCGCGTATGTGATTTTTTGGTGGAGGAGGGTGGAGAACAGGAATATTAGGAAATCTCTGATTTAATTAAATCCTTCGCAAACTCTTTCAAGGTCATCTATTGAATTCCAAAACCTTCGGAATAATTTTATAGATAGCAGTGCACAAAAAAGATCATACTTCGGAAGAACGTATATATACTTCCGGAGCATTTAACGCAGTGGACGAGTGAGACATATATATATATATATATATATATATATATATATAGGTGGCACTTAAAAGGTTAAAGTCGTATAGAAGCTTTAGAGTCAAATTCTAGTATTATTGAATTGAATGCATTGTTATTTGTATGGAGGGGGGGTGATAAAAATTATGATTGAACATTGGGTCGCAAGTATAGAAAGTTTGATAAGCAATGCATTAGACTTGTACATATCATATCAATAATGCATTAGAATTGTACATATCAAGCATAATAAGGCTGAAATATATTATTACTACAATTCTTGGGCTCATAATAAAACAATTAGAAAATTACAAGGAAATAAACAAAAAGAGTTAGAAAGCTATGCAAACAGATAAAAACTAAAAACATACTTGAAAAGAAAAAAAATAGAGCTACTAATTTATTAGCTTTCCAATTTATTCAAAATTCTCACAAAAAAAACATATTTCCTTAACAGCTTAATAAATGCATTAATATCTAAAATATATGTTTCTTGTTCTTTTTAAGCGATTAATTCATTTTTAGCATCTATGCGCTTAAATAAACAATAGAAGTGCTTGTTATTTCTTTCAAATAGATGTTTAAGAAGGAATTAAATTTAATTTTTTTTTCTCGTTTGTTTTATTTCCTTGAAAAAAATATATTATTTTTATTATTTTTATCCAAAAAGTGAGAGAAATTTCTGTATTATCCTTTAATAAGAACCTAAAACCTTCATTAAGAATATCAAAAATGTCGAAATAGCAATACACTTCAAAAACGTTTAGACAAAATAAACATTTCAAAGAAAATCTTTAAAAGTAATACATTGTTGATATTAAAATTAATGGCAAACATTTTTAGAGATATATGAAATAATTCAATTATAAATAAATTTTTAAAAACAATTTTGTGGTTTTAACTTATTATTTTATATTTTGATAGTTTTCAAGAAAGGAAAATTTTGAAAAGATAAGATTCTACCCTCCACTATTATTTAAGACACAAGAGTCGAGTTTTGACATTATCTGGTAGGAATGTCACACAACGTTATTTTCACGCATATTTAATGATTTTTTTTTCAGTTTGTTATGGTGTCCAAGAATATTTTTAAATATCTAAGCTTCACGAAATCTTGGAGATTTAATCCACTCTAATGGAATGGCATGTTTAGCATAAGTTAATGTATCAAATATTTATAGAAAATAAATATTTTTGATTACACGGACATTTAAGCTAAAGCAATAAATTAACCTATTTTCTTAATTCGCCTTAGCATTTTAAACTATTTTTGTTTATTTTATCAAAATATATTACCTCATCCATCCATCACAAATTACTGAAAATTGGGAACATACCGAGAATATGATTTGTATTAAAATTAACCCTTTCTTGGTCATTTTTCTGGATTATGGATAAAAAAATAACAATATTTTTATGCTTATTTTCAAACATACATATCTTTTGAAACATAATAGCACCATTCGCATACAAAATTTCCTAAAAATTAATGAAAAAAATCTATTTATAAATAAATTAATATTTTTAAGTGGTCAGTCTGATGAGAAAACCCCCAGTGTTAAGTTCCTTAGCAAGTTTGGTACTCATTTATCGACTCACTAAAGGAATGAAAGGCTGAGTCAACCTTGTCCAGCCCGGAGTTTGAACCTTGGACCTGTGGTGGGAAAGCACAATGCTCTAACCACTTAGCCACTGGGCTTCAACTAGAAATATAATACTTAGAATCCCTAGCTTTTACCTTGAACTACAAATATTATTTGCATCTTTTGCATTTACATAAATGATTATAAAATTATAAATCAAAATTTGATCGTGTATGATAAATTTGAAAACACAGTACTGCACAAAACCCAACATCGCAATCTGGACAATAGAATCTTATTTCTCTCTTTTTACCCTTTTTACCTTCTTCCCTTTGCTGTCTCTCTTTGAGCAGCAAATAATACACTGTCGTGTTAGACTAATTTTCTTCTCTGTTGCGGGAATGTAGTCAACAAAGAAGCGGGGGAGGGGGATGCTCAGCAGAAGGTCGTGCTCTTTTTGCAGAAAATTACACCGAGTGTGGTGCTTTTCAAATATTCGAAACCATAAAAACCTCATGTGAAATAATTCGAGAAAATCCGATTGCACAGTGTGCATTTTCACAGTGCCCGAGCTACACTCGGGGGATGAACGAGAATGGTACGTTTCACCCACCCGAGCTCAGCTTGGGAAAAGCCGGGAGAAGGATTAATATATCTGTTATTAACTAATTCAAAAAGAATGTAAATTCCGCAAGCCTGTTCACTCTCTCTCTCTCTCGGATCATTAAATGTTATTCCAGTGCCTTTAGTATTATTTGGTAGCTATTTTAGGGCAAGTTTTATTATAAATATGTAACTAAAATTTATTTACATATTTTACAGAGACAAATTATAAATAACCAATAAAAATGTAAAAGTATAGCAAATAACTGGAAATCCTGAAAAAAACCTATTTAATTTCAAGAAACCTAAAAATCCACCCACGAAATTACAAAAATTCGGTGAAATATTTAGAATCCAAAATCTAACCGACCCTCCCTGTAAGCCAAATATTTCAGAATATGTTCAAGTAGTTAGTGAGATAAAATATTTTAAAACATGGTGTAAAATCAATTCTGAAGGAAAAAATACTGTCTTTGAGTTCACACAACCTGAGTTTACAGGAAAGTGATCCATATATTTTGGGTTTTAGAAGTTTAAAACTATATGTAATTTTATCATGAAATATGTGGTTATTTCTCTATGTGCTATAGTTTTGCTTTTGCATATGGTCTTAGAGATTAAATGTATTTCGTGAAAAAAACTGGGGGCTGGTTTTATTTTAGTACTATCCTTTATGTAATCAAACACTTTAAGTTTCATTTAGTATCCATAAAGATACAAGTAATAGCTTAAGAGACAATAATTACTTTGTTTGAAAAGCTTATTGAAATTATGTTAATGTTGTACTGTTTCTTTCAAATATCGATTAATTGCAGAAATTTAAACCAAATACCTGATCTATCATTTATTTATTTATTTAAAATTATCTGTTATCGTATTTTTACCTTCATCATTTTTCTTTGATATATTTTTTTGTTTCAAAAAAAATTTAATTCATTGTAAGACGACATTAATTGGACAAATTAATGTTTTATTACAAATTAAAGGTCTCCCGGGTTCCCTGGAAATCGAATGATTTTCATACTTTTTGTATTCTTGGGAATTATATTTGGTTCCCGGGAATTTTCGGGAAGGAAAAAGGGATGCACTAGTGATATCATAAAGCTTAAATCTAAGCAATATTATTCAATTAAACTTCAGACCCTAAAAAAATTTTTATCAAATTTAAATGCAGGACTACATTGTAGCTTGACGCTTGATGAGCTTATGTCATCCTATTAAAAAAGGAATTACATTATACAAGGTATGACTCATATCCCAGATTGTTAAAATACGCACAAATAATGCAATTAAATTATCAATCAAGATAGCTAAGAAATGTCATTTAAAATATCAGAAAATTTTGGACTTTTACGAGTATTTAGATCAATATAGTAAATTAATATCTGTTTAAGTGAACATGAAAATTAAACACAGGAAACAAATTTAAAAGCAACGATTTTTTTTTCAATTTTATTTTACAAATTACTCAATGATGCAATTTGCTGTTATAAACTCATTTAATCCTTTAAAAATTTACTTTACTTAAAAGAACATGCACCATTTCCGTTATTTATAAGTACTGATCATATTTCAAGCCGTACTCAAAACCATAATTGCAGAATTCTTCTTTCATTCTTGGTAAATTGTTTAAGCCTTTAAGCTCCCTAATCTAGAAAATAACGAATCGTATGACTGCAATCTTCTTTAGAAGCAGTAACATCTCAGCGACATAACGGCTTGGAAGATATAATTTCCAGTCTCCAGTTTGTTTCATTGAGAGACTAACCTCAATTACTCGGAAACCGACCGAAACAAATGTAAATCGCCTTCCAGATAATCTATAGCAGTACTAATTAAGCTGAGAAGTGCCCCATGACATGCAATTAGTCCCGACTAAAAGAGTGCTTTCAGATTCTGGAATTGTCATTCCGAAAATCTCTTTCCGGGGTAAACTGAAATGGATACGCTGAAAGCAAAAGGATATTTCTCAGAATCATAATTGCTGACTCTGTTTTCTAACGATATTGCCAGTTCACCCTTAGAATGAGATGTTATAAATCTAATGAAAAATTAATGGCTTCTAAGGTAGTTCAAAAGGAAAACTCCAGTTTAATGGATAACAACGAACAAGATAATTGCTTAAGTAATGAACTGAATTATAGAAGCATAAACTTCGATATATTTTTATTTATTAAAAAAAAGCGATAATAATTACTTTATTTCCAGAAAAAGTCTTTTGGTTTGTTTTAATTATTTTTTTAAAAATTATTATTTGTTATAAATAAGACATATCAATGGTTGTTACTCAGTTAAATAAATAGCAACCATTAACTATAATTATCTATCTTATAAGCATATTTCTCCCAGCTAAAAATATGGCTTCGGTAGCCGGATGGTCATGGCCACAAACTCGCGGCCGATGAGTGATAGATATCTCTGAAGGGCTGATATATGTTAAACATATCTTGACTCAAAGTTCCCAGGTTGGCATGGTGTAGAACAGGGGTGGCCAACCTTTTTGAGAAGAGTGCCACTACCTGATTTAAAAAAAGTTATGCGTGCCACTTTAAACTTTTCCAACAAACAAAAGAATATGAAAAGGTGAAAAAATTTTACTAATAGGCTTATTATGAAATATTTACGCAAATAGTACATATTTTATGCAATTCTAAATAGAGGAAATTTAAAAATAATATAATAAATAAGACAAAAGTACAAACTTAATGTTAAAATTTTCTTTTCAGTTTCAATCATTTAGGTTAGGTATAAAATAAGAATGAGTAACCGGAAAAATTTAAATAATTACTAAACGGTCAGCACTTTCTTAGTGTGGTTTTCTATTTCGTAGATTTTTTACTGAGCCATCTACATTAGGTTCAGTTCTCGAAGATGCTGACAGAATCAGATTGTTCTAGGTGTGCATCAGTTTCCCTTTCTTTTTCTCCAAAATCGAGACGAAAAAGCCAAAGTGTGTTCCCAAAAGAAGATATAAGATCAATCAGGATTGGGAACACAATGAGTCTGTAACACATCATTCAGTGTCTGCGCTTACCATTCGACGCCATTTACAGCAGAGTGGTTTGTCCACAAGACGTCCATTGCTTGGTCTACCCTTGAGGCAGAACCACAGACGTCTCCACCGCCAATGGTGTGTTGAAAGAAGTATGTGGGCGGCAGAATGGAAGGAAGTTGTCTTACTGGCGAGTCACACATCTGTCTGCAACACCACGAAGGTCGGATTCGAGTCTGGAGACACCGGGGAGAGAGGATGCTGAACAGCTGCGTTATGCACCACCACACTGGTCCTGCACCGGGTATTATGGTATGGAGCGATATTGGATATCACTCTCGCACTCCTCTTGTACGTATTGCCTGTACTGTAAATAGTCAGCGCTACATCTCCGAGTTGTTGGAGCCAGTTGTCCTCCCTTACCTTCAGGGCTTGGCCACAGCCATATTTCAACAGGATAATGCACGACCACAAGTGGCACGCATTGTCCAAAGGTTCTTCGTCAACCACCAGATTGAATTGCTTCCCTGGCCGGCTCGCTCTCCGGATCTTTCGCGATAAAAAACCTTCGGTCCATGTTTGCTCAACGATTGATTCAGATTACACCCCCAGCTGCCACACCAGATCCACTTTGTCAACGTGTGGAAGCTGCTTGGTCTTCTGTACCCCAAGAACACATCCAAAGTCTCTTTGAATCAATGCCGAAGCGTGTGGCAGCGGTGATCTCCAACAATGGCGGCTACTCTGGCTACTGATTCTGGCAGGAACCACACTTCACAGAAGAATTTAATCATTTGATACTTGGTCAACATGTTATCTACCAAATAAATTTTGTTGTGCTATCTCTTGTCTTTCTTGGTGTTGCATTTACGGGGGCCAGCAGTGCAAACAGCAGATAATAATCACGTATTTTTTTAAATGCGCAAGAATTTTAAATTAGATCCGCATAGATTCTTATTCAAATAGTATAAAACCAAGATGTTTTGATTATGCCATATCACGAAGAATTTCAGCTTTCAACAAAGATCTTAATACTAGCTAAGAGAAATACAAAACAAATGAAACAGAATCTTGTTCTATGTAAATGAAATGTTGGAAGATTGAAGTATAGGGTTTAAGCATCAAAAAATGTACGGCAACAGAAAAAGAAAACATTCCTTTCATTAGAATTTTATTGTTCCATATATATATATATATATATATATATATATTTCAGTTTCTTACCATAATATATTAAATTAACTAACGTATTTTTAGTAAACACTTCTTCATAACCTATTTCAAGGTGATGTAATTGTTATTGAATGTAATATGATTCAAAATCAGAAATAGAAGCAAAAGTGAGACTCTTTAGATATTCAAAAGAAACTATAGGAAGCAAATATATATCAGGAAATTGTATTATAATAATAGAATGAAGGAATAACGTTCAAACCTGCATACTCACGACTCAAAACTTTGAGAATCGTGAAAAAAATAGTGTACTGCTTGAATCTGATGTGACGTTAATAACACTAATTCAATTTCCACTAAGATGATTACTGCTTAATCTTTAAGGTGTGATGACTCCCGATGATTACTCTTTTAAGATGATTACTCCTTTTAAAATGATAAACGTAAACTTTTTGGATGCATGAAGTTTTCAAATTAAAAGAAATATTTTTTTTTAAAAATATGAAGTACGTTTTTTTTTTTGGAAAATATAAAAACTCACTTAAAAAATTATTTCAAAAAGGATTTTTAACAATGAATTGAAAAAATTCCATAAAAATATGATTATAATCCCAATCATATAAATCTTAGATAAATATACTTAATTCTTCCAAAGTATGATATATTTAGATTTTGTAATATTTTTTTCTACTACTTTTTATAATTGCTCCTTTCAACATCATAAAAGACATGTACAATAATCTATAAAACTTAAAAATAAAAACTGTTCTTAACAAGAAAAAATGTCGTCAATTTCACAGATTTTTATTTTTCTGTGCGCGAGTCTAAGATTTATTTTTCTTTCATTAATTCCTGAATAAATTGATTACATTCTAAATAAAAACTTTATGAAAATTTTGTTATTACTTATAATAAATTTTATCTCCTTTCTCTCTAATCCACCCTTATATATATAATCCAGTATTTCTTTTTTTTTTCTTTATTTAAGTCTTGATTTTTACATTTTTTTTTCTTTTTAAATTACTTCCTTTTTCATTTTAAATTAATAGTTATGCAGTTAAAAGTGCAAAACTATTTCAAGAAAACAAAGTAATCGTATTATACTACCAGAGATAATGCACTATAAAACTTTATGGTTTAATTCGAAGAATGTCCACATTTAAAGCGGACATTATGACAAAAAAGAAACAGTTAATATCCCCCTATTAAGAATTCTGCTTCTACTTTCAGATCTTTTTCTGCTTAATATTACTTTTCAACTATTATTTGTTGATTTTTTTTTTATTTTTGTAATTTAAATTTAGAGTTTAAAAGTTTAAGAAAAATACTTTCCAAGAACTATAGTCAGATATAATCTGTTTTGCGAGGCACAAGAAAATCAAAATTTCCTAAAAAATTAAAACAACGTTTAATCTAAATGCTTAATTCCTTACACAAAACTTCATAAATGCCTTAATTAAAGTTACTTACTCAAGTATTTACTTGAATAAGAAACTTTCAGTAATTCGTAAGACTAAGAAACTATTGTACACTTTATAATTGACGTTAGTATATGCATGAATTTACAACACACATAACCATACTTCCTTCCAAGAAAGACCTTTTACCTTAAGCACATTTCCAACGATACGGAAGATTTCACATTTGTTTTGATTGCATGGCTCATAAAAGTTATGTATCAATTAATCAAGCAACAGCTGTTAGAATACTGACATGCATGTAAGCTTTGACAAATTTCAAGCAAGCTTCTAACTTCAAAGGTCACGAGACAATTGACTTGTCTCAGTATTCTTACGAAGTAATTCAGCAAATTCAATTCTCTCTCCTTGAGTTTTAAAGCCTTAATTAATGCTATTGTTTCTGAAGGTAATGAACTCAGATTTCAAGAGGGCTCCTGAAGTGGCAATTGTTTACCCTAGAAAACTCTCCCGAAGCAATGACAACGGAAAGAAAAGGAACGAGGCCTTAAAACTGTATAGAATGTTTAATATAATAATAATCTTTTATTTTCGTTAAATCATTGTAATTATTGCACAAACTCCAAACAATTAAACTGTAATATTTAGTTTCTAGAAGGATAATTTCATTTTCTTAAGAGTGTTAGTTTACATAGACATCTAGTTTAAATATTTTTACTTACATCAAGTAATCAGCCGATTAAATAGAAGCACAAAGGCTTAGGCAAAATATGTGAAAGCGCATTAATTAATTTATTGACTCATTTACTACTATAATTAAATTTTAATGTAAATTTTTGCAACTGAGTTTCATTTTAATACTTATTTTCGAAGCAGTAGAAAATATTTGTTTCAATGAACAATTGGTAAATTTTATTTATATATTTATAAACTTTTCAATAAAAACTTTAAATACCAAATAGAATATCATATTAAAGTAGTCATTTTTCACTTCATGTCTTTAAACAAGATTTAAAATAAATAAAGAATATATGTATTGTATCTCATTGCAATGTCAGCCATTAACAAATTTTTAACTCTTGTGAACATGTATTGCAATCAATTACACTCAGAACAATAATCGCTTACAAATTTAAAAATAGTATTTTAATAGAAAGTTTTTAAATAGTAATGATTTATCTGAAAAATATATCAAATCTAACTTTAAGAATACGCATTCTTATAGTAAAAATATGTATTATAGTTTTTGCACTGCATAATAAGCCAAGGAGCAACGTATATATGTAAAACTGGGTTTCTGATAGTTGCTAAATCGCAAAGAAAATAAGTACGTAGATTTTGCAGGCCAAAAGATCTTATTTATTTAACAGTAACACGTGAATCTATATTTAAGTTTCGAACAGTAAGTTTCAGCAGAACATGAAGTTCAAGAGTTTAGAGGATACTACTGTAAATTTTCATTTCATGCATAAAGTATTGGACACTGTAGAACAGCTGTAAGACACCATACATGCAAGGATATTGAAAATTATTAAAGCATGCTAGAGTGATAAAAAATCCACCATGCTTTAAGAGGAAAGAGAAGTATTCCTAGTATAGAGAAAAAAGACTGAAATCTTATTTCTGGGAGGTAGTTGCTGATTTCCAAAACCTTTAATCAGTCCCGTTTATCTGACTGAACTGTTTTTCAGTTATAAAACCAGAGGAGTATGTATATGCGTGAAAACTTGCAACATGCATTCCATTACACACACACACAAACATGCCTTTGTCGAAAACATATTCACTGAATTGAGCAACTGTTGACTTCAATGATTTCCCTGACTAATTTTGATTTAACAACAGCTGGATTTCAACTAAATATGACAGGTAAATTGCCCAAATGCCCATGAATTGAATTATTATGGTAGGGTATGGCAGATAACTACATTACATTTACGAAATAAATACAGATATACATGTTTTCTGCCACGATTCACCAGGGCCATATCTGTCTTTTTGTTGCGAAATTGTTTCTGACTTTTTGTTCATTAATGACACAGGTAAATGAAGTGAGGAAGACACTAGAACAAAAAGATGTTGAATGGGTGAAATTACCAGCATATTCCTCTGACGTAAAACTTACGCCAAATTCCTGAGATGCATTTGGTAGACATGTTGCTTAAAAACGTTTATCTCCTTCATTTGTGAAGGAACTCAAAAATTTCTTTCAAAGATAAATGGACAAAATCAGGCTAACTCTTCTTGGAAGTCCAGTAGAGGTACCGCCTCGTCATCTGATCATGGTCCAAATTTACGTAGGACCTGAAAGAATAGCATAATGCATGGTTTGAATATTTATATCTGTTCTGCAAGTAACCCAGGTAAATAACAGAGCTACTTTGAAATTTAAATTAATAAGAAATCTTCTTCTTCATAGTATAAGAACGAGTTTTTCAATGAATTTTATAAGACAAAGTATCCCAGAATATATCACATGTTTAGAAGATAATGAAAACAATAAAAGATTAGAGTGGGTTGTTGTAGATTAATTTAATGAGACAAGGGATTTGAATGGATAAAAAAATGCCATGTGATTCTTAATGAAAAAACTAGTTACATGTTTTAAGAGTGAATGTGTGCTCTCATCAACATTACACCCTGAAATAACGCGATGGCTGTTGGCGAGGATGGGAGAGACTGTTGGAGAGGCTGGTTTGATTTATTTTGATTTATGTCGCCTTCTGAAGCAACAGGAGGGATATTGGCAATAAACTTCGTAATTTTGAGCCATGTTCAAGCGACGAAAATAACACCTGAACTGGCAGCTTCTCCCCTCCCCCCCCCCCCCTCTACAAACTTCCCAGACACGCGAGGACTTAGAGCTATGTCATATTTAACATTTATCAATCCTTCTGCACGGCGGATCAGAGGCATCAGGACTCAAACACATGACTCCTCAAAGTCGGTCACGAGTTCATGACCAGGACCACTATGCTACAGCTGCAGCATATATCTTATGAGTTGAAGTTCTAACAAGCGAATATAATCTAATACTAATTCTATTGAAATAAAATACATTTTTAAGAAAATGTTGATTTTTTTATGAGTGTATCTAAAAGATTTTTTTATTAAATCATTGCAACTTTAGAAGAGTAAATAGGGCCTGACAATAATGAAAAGATGTTCATTTTGATATGCTTACTTATTTTGAAATAAGGAAAAAAGGAAAGAAACCTAACATTGTTCTTTCTTAACAAATGGATCGTAAAGACAAAAAAGCACAATATTTAAATACATTAAAAATTTAAATAAATAGTTAAGTTCTTAGACCAAAAATTTAATATGTTCACTATCTACGAATGTGATCTATAACACCTGAAATTATCTTATTTTGCATTGAGTTACTTGTTAATGACTAATCTATATTAAACAGTTGAGATTTTAGTAACTATTCACTCATAATTATAAATTGTTTTATTTCCAGGTAAAAGGAATTTAATTGCGAAAGGTGAAAATGACAACACCAGTGAGTTTTGATTCAGAAAATTCATCATACCCCTTAAACCTAGATTCCAAAAATGAAGGCATTATCAATGTCAATGCATCAGTTCCGTTCAGTACCAAAGATTCTGGAGCATGGCACATAATTTTACCATACAGCATCATTTTCATACTAGCCGTAACGGGAAATGTCTTGGTTATTGTAACTTTGTTAATAAACAAGAGAATGAGAACGGTGACCAATGTGTTCCTGTTCAACCTGGCCATCAGTGATTTTTTGCTTGGAGTCTTCTGTATGCCGTTTACTTTAACAGGAGTTCTGTACAGAGAATTTCTATTTGGAAGCGCATTGTGCAAATTAATTCCTTATTTCCAAGGTTAGTTCTTTGTTTAAATTCAGATTTAAATTGATGTAGAACATTATGACATATCTGATATGTTAATAAGATATCTTACGATTTATCACTAAAAAAACTTAAAGGAAGCAAAAACATTCGAAATTGAAACTACTTAATGATATAAAATCTTTTATGAAACTAATTACAGACAAGCACAAGAGAGTTTTAGTTATAAAATTATTATTAAGTATATTTGTTGCAAGGAAGTTTAATTTAAACACTTCTTTTATGAATTTTAATGAAATGACAATTGTAACAGTTCATAAAGAAAAAAATATGCATAAGTTGTTTAACTATTATTTAAATTAAGAAATTTATGTGAACATCTTTACTTATCAACTTAGCTCCCTTCTTTTATTATTTCGTGAACTTATTTCATATCTTTTTTTGCTTATAGTAATATATTATATATATACATTTCATTTAAATAAAAAATATTGTTAGAAAAATACACTTAAAAATGTTATTATTTTATGATTTATTTCTAGATCTAATTCATACTATTTTGAAAAAACTCCAACATTATATATATACTGTTAAAAAAAATTCATCTCTCGAATAAAATTGCTCGTGTGAAAGAAAATATCTTCACACTGCATTAAATAATTTCTTCTATCATAAAACAATTAATATATGATCAGGTTTTCTTAAAAAGGATTGAATTAACTTATCATTTTGTACCTCGTGACTAGCATTAAATGAAGCTAATTTTTTGGCTACTTATCAGAAAAGTTTTTGTTTTAATTTCTGCCGTAAGATATCTACTTTTTAAGTGTTAGATATTTTATTTTTGTTACGCGCCTTTACTTTTCTTAACAATAATTGAGTAGATATTAACAGCTTGATATTTATACAGTCCTTAATACTAAAGTCCCAATTCCCTTTCTTTTCTTATTTCCCCCGTTCTATTTTTGTTTTCTTCTTCTTTTTTTCCTTTTTGTACTCATTAGTCTTATAGTAACACTTTTCTATTTACTAATGAGATCTCTGTTTTTTTTTATTCTTGCTTTAATGTCTATTTCATTTGTCACCTTTATCTCCAACATTTTTGTTTTATTTTGACTTTATCTATTTACAGCAGTAAGTGTCAGCGTCAGTGCCTGGACATTAGTATCGATGTCCGTCGAACGCTACTTTGCAATATGTCACCCACTAAAATCAAGGAAATGGCAAACTTTGTCTCACGCATACAAAATGATTGCCTTGGTATGGATCGGCTCTTTATTGTGTATGCTGCCAATTCTTGTTCTTAGTAAACTTCAGAAGATAAAGGGAACAGGTATGTCCTATCAATTTAATACTAATATAACCATTTTATGTTACACGCACAGATCAGTTCCTCTTAAGGTATTCGACTACCCTAAAATTGTGAATTTTGCCAAAATTTGACAAAAAAATTTTATTAGTTTATTTTATAGACCATCTTATTAGCTTTATTTAAAAAAATCAAGTTTATTTTCCATTCACGAAAACAAAAACTACACGTGTTTTAATAAAAGAAGATGCCATTACTTTAAGCAAGATTTTTGTCATACTTTAAAACGCGTTTTACTCGAAACGTGTTTTTTTTTAAATGCTCAAACGGGACCAGCGATTGCTAAAAAAGTTTTGAAAATAATTTACTGAAATTTTTTGTGTGTGTTCTGTATACTAGTAGAAGTGTTTTAGTTTTCAAATTTATCAATAATTGTTTTATTACAAGAATTATAGTCCCTCATGTTAAAATAATCACTGTTATTTTAAGCAATTTCATATAATAACTAAGATAAAGTGCTCTAGTTTTTGTAAAAATTAAAATATCTCTTACCCTGAAGGTCATATCAAAAATGAATAATGTAGCAATACACCATAATTGAAAAATTGAAACATTTTTCATAAACTTTTGGTGCAGAATGGGCCCCGTTTATTTTATTTGTTTCAAGTTTTTACCAATTTTTTCCCATTTTATTAATAATATTTTCTTTTTATCTTCTTAATTTTAGCATATTTTTCTTAAAATGTACTAAAAAAATCTAAAACCACAAAAAAATCGCCAAATCTCCATTTTTTTCTTAAAAAAAAAAGTTGTCCCAAGTAGTCAGATACCTTAATAAAATTATAGTTGAACCTCCACCGATTTCTTACAAATCGCACCAGATAATAATGACTACAGTAAAGAAACAACGGCTATTTTGAGTTTATACAATTGAACCTCAAAATTAAATTTATTGTATTATAGCATTCTACTCACGTTAAAACATAAATATTATTTAAAATACTTAACATAAGTATTAACAGAAGTCGGTAATGGAAGTTTTAATGCTTCAAAATAAAGCTCAATGTTAAACTTAATTGCTTCTTTAACTCATTTATGCATTAAATTTATTTCACTCCAGCAGTTATTTTCTTTTATAATATGGAGATTTTTTAAGGTATTTTCTTTTTTAATTCAATCCTAGAGGAACTGACGTATTCCTTACATATAAAAATCTTATATTTCACAAGATTTATCATACATAGATTGTGTAACATAGTATAAATAAGCATTGGTTAATTATTCATCTTAATTGTAGGATTATCACTTCATTTTGAATGGATTAGATATAAAAAACAATCAAGCACGTAGCTATTGTTTTCAAAAACTAACAAACTTAGATTAATTATAAAAATGGATAAATAAGAAAAACTGAATTAAATAGCTCGAAACAAAAGCATTTTTTTAAGAAAACTAAGAGTTGTATTTTTATTTATTGTAAAAATTGATACTTATGATATAGAAAATCATCGTGGCATTTAAATGAGTACTGTATGTAATAAATATTATATTTAGTAAATCCGTATAATAATGAATGTAATGCAGATATATATTTTTCCTTTTATAACAGTTTTGAATATACTATACTTGTTATTGATTTTACAAATTCATTCAGAGAAAATTAATTGTTTTTAAAAAAAGTTTAATTACTCATTTATTTATAGTTATGTCCCAAGTTTTTGAAGTTTATTATTAAAATTATTACAAAGAAATTAAAGTTTACTGTCGTTAAAAAATTTATTACTGTTCACTATTTATAAACAACTAATTATGCAAAAACTTTTAACACATTTAATATTTTTTTTATATTTTAATATTATTTTAGTTAAAAGTTAAACACATTCTTTTGATATTTATTCCAATTTGTTTGTATTAAGGTATTTCTGAGATGAGATTTTTTTAAGTAAAATGATGTTAATTTAAAGAATGTAATTTAACTTTATCATGATATCATCATACTGTTTTTAAATACAGTCTTACATTTCATTTAAAATATTCTTAATATATTTACTTAGCTTAATTTTAAAGGAAAGGGGATTTTCGTGAAGGATTAAGAAGTTAATCATAAAAAGATATTAAAGCAATGCTCAAAAATGTAGCTAAGAATTGTTTTTTTTTTCAATATTTTTTAACTCTTACAAGATGATAAAAGCATAGTATTAAACGTTTGTAATGATTGCTCATCATTTTGGAGTATCGAGTTTTACCTCTCTAAAATCATTTTTAGAAAAAAAGCAATAAATAAACATTGCTTTAAATCCACTTAAAATATGAAACATCATTTATTATGACTATATAATTTGTTCTATAGAACTAATTAAAACTTAATATCCTGATCTACAAAGTGAACTCATTTCAAAAATTTTCACTCTGTTAATGACATGATTATTTAAATTATACTAACAATTAACAACAAAATTGTCACTTCTAGTACTTAAATGTGTTTTTTTACAGTTTCCTAATATCTTAAATAAAAGGTAAGTATAGAAAATGTCATTTTATTAACATCCGCATTCAACTTTAACAAAGATACCACGCTTAACTATCCTTGTTTGATGACTTGCATGTGTCAGATTCAAGAAATATATGACGCATAACCTTTATTTAATAGTACTTAATCCATCTTTCTCGAGCAATGTATATTTGGCACACTTTTTGCTTTCTACTTTTCTTTAATTCATCTATAACAGGTATTCATGCATATAAAAACTCAAAACGAACAAATAAACTATCTATAAAAATACTATAAAATTCCTATAAATAATTTGACTACAAAATAATTAAAACAGTCCTGTTTCTATATTGTTATTCTGAGATGAAACTCATCAAAGAAGCCTCAAGTTATCAAAACAGATTGCAAATGGACTTTCTTTGACTTGACAGGGGAAACTGAGTTAAATAATTGTTCATCGATATGTCACAGGATGCAAGCTGAAAGAAAACTTCTCTATCACATGTCTTCGAAATGACTTTAACTTCCGGTTATATAATCTATCAAAGTCGAAATCTCATTAGTTGCTCTCAGGGATCCGAATCGAGAAATCACTAACTAGTTCATTTCTCTAGGTGTTGGAAAGCGAATAAGTTGCTTTTAAAGTAAAATGCAATAATGTTTATAAAAATGAGTCTTAAATATTTTTTCAAAATATTGAATATTTAATACAAATATTTAAATATATTACCGTTAAAGTGTATAATTCAATCATTTAATAGAATTACTAGGTATTTCATGAAAAAAATAACTAGAAAAGTCATTTAAAGTACATAATAGTGAAAACATTTAATACTTTACCTAGGTATTCTATTAAATAACTAATGATAAATCATTAAACTGAAAAATATACAATTTTGTAGTTATTTTATAAATTAATTGATTATAAATAGCTAAAATCTCTCGAAAAATATATTTTATCCCTATTGCGGATAATTAATTGATAAATAATAAGGAAAAGTAGATGAGGTATAGTTTTTATTGCTCATATTGCTAAAATTAGTTAAACAGAAAGAAGAAAAGAATATGTTACAAAAATGGTTATATTTAAATATTATTAAAAAATACATGCTGGAAAGAAAAACTGTTACTTCATAAAAACATTGTAAAAACTTTTTCAAACAAAAATGTAAGAGAATATTAATTTAAACTTTATGAAACACCTTTATTCTATTTTCAAAACTTATTAGAGTAAGGATTGCTCTGATGACATTTTGAATTGTCGTTCTAAACTATAACATAAGGCAGCTAGAACCGGTTCAATGAACTTCTGATTGCTGTGTTTCATACTTTAACGATCAAGTAATCGTTATTCTATAGAATACCTAATTAAATCATAGAACTCAAAAATTTTTATACTTTAACTAAATTTTCTAGTTATTTCATGAAATAGCTAGTTATTCTATGAAATAACGGATTTCACACTTTAACGGTAACATATAATTAAAAGGTGCTACATGGAATAGAAAAGCCTGAAATTGAATGTACATGCCAGCGAAGGATTGTGCATGTGCAATTTTTTTTGTCTGTGGCATAACAAGAGGAAGGAAAGGGCTGTTGGGAAGGCTAGAAGTCCAGTGATGTAAATATGCATTCATTGAACTCACGTATGTTTCAATTGTTACAAAAGTATTGATTATGGTTCAAAGAAGATAAACCGAAGGAAGAATCATTGAAATACTAGAAACTGGATGATCATAAGCAAAAACGTCTTGTTTCGTAAATGTAGCACAGTAATAGTAAATATAACATGTTTTCTGAATTACGCAAACGATATCAAATAATTGGAAACGTTCATGAACAAGTTCATACGGATCGATTGAGAATAACAACTCATAGACAAGACTGATTGATGAACGTGTTCCTGAATGACAAAATTGGAAGGTACGGGCCTAACAGTTGATTCAGACAGATTGATACAAGGATGGGAATAATTAGTTTTAGACCAACAGTTTAGAGCGCATGACTTATTTTCCAAGCAATTAACTTATGTAAAAGAGAGGACATTTGTGATGGAAGTTAGACGACAAAATTAGACAGACAATCAGTGAAGTGATAGGATGTTTTCTAATGAATCACTTCTTAGTTTACGAAGTGGTTCTTATCGCAAACCAATCTGGAGAGAACGTTGAATACACACTCATAATAACACAAAACAAAAAGTTTAGTATTGTCGTGGTGACGTTTTTGGTATGGATGGGTATGATGTCTTCTGGACTCCCCTTCACAATCAGAGATGAAGCTCCGAAATCTCATAATTGTCTTTCCCTAGTTGTTATGATCTGTAATCCTCATTGCGAATGCGATGAAAATGTAACGCCCCACCATTTTCACCTCATAAAAGAATATTTTAAAAGAAATTGTCAGCAAGATCCACAGAGTTAATTCCAATTGAAAACAATCCATTTGAAAATATTTTGATTTGGATTGGATTATTTGGACAAAAGTTTTCAATTCATCAGCCTCTAGGGAAGTTGCTGATTCAAAACCACTTTGCTGTGGGAATGGCAGAATCTATCACCGCAATTGATCCAGACTCTCATTCTTAGTATGAAATATTTCTGTGATGCTTGTATTTTAACAAGAGGGGATCATATCCCCCATATTAATAAACTTAAGCAGCAACTTGTTTTCTTTTTTTTGTAGCAACAGACAATCTTGGAGATTTTTCTCCAGTTTGCTACTTTTTTGTGTAAATCAAGTAATAAATTCACTTTTCATGCATTGCTCAACTGTCCCCTTTTTTGTAATAGCTTTCTTACTAAATATATGACAGCTTTCATTACATTATGAATAATATTTTGCATCCTACTAAAGAAATAGCCATTATTCTTAATTATTCTTTAATCACTCTAATAAAAAACTTAATGAAAATTTTGTAATGCATGAACTAGGAACTCATACAATTTACAGTTTTTAATTAAACCCTTTTTTTCTCATAGTTTATTGTTGTTGTTAAAAGACTTTAAAAAGCATATTTCAACCTACTCGAGACTAGCAGAATGCTTGCACGAAAGTGTTCTGAGTCCTTTATTTGGTTTCTTAAATTCTATTCAATTGTTTGCATTTAAATACATTCATGCAATGAAATTCTAAGTATAACAAAGGAAAAACGGCATTGTGAAAAGCAATTTTACATTTTCAATGATTTTTTTTTTAAATCTACAAACTTCCAATAATAACTGTATCTCTAAAAGAATCAAAATAGCCCTCTTTTATTTGTGACTATCTTCAATTATTGTAATTCATGGGTAAAGTTAATTTTTACAAAAAGAAGAACTTAACTTCTGAAAGAACTTTATTAAAAATACGCACTTCATAATTTTCTAATAAAATCTAATTCAGCAATTCATACTAACGAGATTCCAGTGGTACTTTTTTCACCGAATACTCGTGAATAAACATAATGTCATTTTGTTTCATTTATCAAATAAAAAGAACGAAAACATCTTATCATTGAAAACATCTGCAAAATTAATTACTCGTTTTTTTAACTAATGAAATTCTTCAATAAAGTGAATTATTTCTTGATGAAGCTTAAGATAGTAACAAACGACCACTTTAAAAATTCGTCTTGACTTATAAAACATCTTTATCATTTTCTTCGTAAAATATTCAAAGCACAAAAAGCTTGGAGTTTGGTGATAACATAAGATGTGCAAAATAAAAGAAGCGTAAATCTACATAAAAATAAATGGGTTTTATAAAGAAAGAAATTATTTTGTTTAATATTTAATTGCAACTATAAGTTAAACATTTATTTTCTGAATTAGGAACCGTTTATTTTTTTTGACTTATTTAAAATCATGACATAGAGCTAAATGGCTCGAAATAAAACAGATTGTTATTTTCATTTTGTAAAAATAATTGTGTTTTGTTAAAATACAGAAGTAATTTATATTATATAAATTACTTACTTTTACCAAGATAAAAAAAAACTCAGCATTTTTGAATTCATATATAGCTAAACTTACTTCAACCATCAAAGAAAAAAATAGGTAATTTCAGTGTGACGTTTAAATAGTTCCAACCTTTATTTTAGGGAAATAAATATGTGTGTGATTCTTACTAACTAAATTGTAACTAACTGGCTGAGAGTTTTGCTAATTCAATAACATTACTTTTTTAAAAAAATAATTTTCAGTTTTTACCAATCAACATATAAAAAGGATGTATTCTAAATTGTTTGTGAATAAAATATCAATAACTTTAGGTTTTAAAATTTCTTTACATTAACAAAAGTTATTTTACAAAATTTATTGTTCTTTAAAATGTAAAATTATTATTTGTATTGTCTATGGGCTTCTTTATAGCAAAAAAACATGTGAAAATTGCAATAAAACGATTGAAATTTGCAAATCTCACTTTTAGACAAATATACATTTCTACTTATCTAAATTACTGCTAATTTCTGTAATGATCGGTTTTTTATAAAATAAAGTTTCTTAATAACTTTAATAAATCAACCTCTTCCAAAAAAGTATACATTGAAAAAAATTTATTAAATGTACCTTTATATTAAAGAGCAAATTTATCTTTAACTTTATTAAATTGTTTAAATAATTCAAATCAGTCATCATATGTCGTGAATTTTATATGAAGCTATAACATGCAATTATGAATTTAAAAAAAGTAAGAGAAAGTTATTAAATAGATGACAATACACGTGGAAAGTACAATTTTATGTTTTTCTTAATTATTAAAATTTTCGCATTATTATTTTTCCTTGATATTAATGAAAGCGCTTAATATACCAAATTATGCATAAATTGCTTAAAATAATAAGCTAAATTTCGATATCCTGTTGTTTTTCTAAGAAATCAGTTTGACATTATACCAATTTTACTTGTATTTTGACGTATTTTTCTCGGTTATGATTTAATCATTATTCGTTTAGTATTTTATATTTTTTGTAGACAATGATGTTATAATATCCTTTTGGTAAATAACTTTCAGGAGAAATTCATCAAATTTGTGGACATTGTGAGTGACGAAATTGATTTTGTTGCAAAAAATACAGAATATCGAAATTATTTAGGGTAAAAATATCTTTTGGAAAAAAAAAGTAAAGAGAATATTAAGTTTGATGGTGACAACATTCGGTAAAAAGAATACTTAGAATTTTCTACTTTCATGAAAAATCCTAAGATCAATTTTTAGCTGAAAGTAATTTTGGTTTAATATGGGTATTCTAGTTATACGTAATATTTAAATAAGTATAAATATATCAGTACATGATCTATAAATTTATTTTACATAATTATGAATATTAATTATGAACCTGTATATATATAGGTCCCCCTTAATTCATCAGTTAGATATGTCAGAAGAAATTTAGTTTCACTTAGTTACTTATCTTTTTTACGCTTTTAATAATATTTGATTTGAATTTAAACTTATGATTGTTATTGCTGTTGTTATCTTGTCCTTCCCTTCGGGAAGGACGGAAAGTTGTCAGAGCCTGGAACAGGTTGGACTTCTAGATGTACGCCTGTCGTTGGCCGTAGCCTTGAGCAACATGCAGATGATAGTACGATATTTTTTTTGCTCGATTCCACCCCAATTCAGAGGAAGAGGGGGTCAGGGGCCTCCCATCTCTCTTCCCTTTCCACAATCCTCACGAGAGGACTTGTGGCTTGACGGCTATTTAAAGTAACCTCCAGTGCCAGTTTATCCAATGGGAGCTTGGGGCGGGTGCCCAGGAGCCCGGGACCCAGAAGGACACAAAAGGGCCCAGATAAGCTGGATAATCAGGTTTTCTTTTAATAAATTTCGATCCGCCAGTGAGAAGGGGGCCCGTAGATCTTCTGCACCCAGGGCCCGAAATGAGCTTAAGCCGACACTGGTAACCCCCATGAACTTATGATTGAGATATTTTAAAAGAGAAGTGTATAATATTATACATATGTGTAAATATATACTTCATATTCTGAAACATGGGCGAGTCTAATATGCAAATTTTTAGATGAAACTGCGAGAAAAAACTGCGATCAGTTTATCTAAACTCTACTCAATATTACGTATAGCATATTGAGAAATTTCTAAACTTTATTCTTTCAGAAGAAAACATTGAAAAAAATAACAAGTTATTCCCAGGAAAGGGAATGACACATAGTTTTGGTCACAAAGTTACATTTTTTGCTCCTAGTGTTGCTCAAAAAGAGGTAACAAAGAAAGCCGAAGCACGTTAATATATCTCTGAAAGAGAAGAATTTTCTTTGAATACCTAATTTTAAAAAGAAAGAAAATGCAAAGGAACAACGTAGTTTCAAGAAAAATTGCCTGAAGACGTTTTTCTCCGAAATACAGTCGTTGTCAAAACTATTTGATCGAAAATTTCTTCTTCTCGAGATATCTCGCTATCTTTAAAACGAAAGACAACCCAATTCGTACACAATCTTGCCATCGAAATTCAATCCGACTTCTCATAAAAAGAGGAGGTAGTCGTTTCCCCCCAAGACACCGCAGGAATCAGCAAAAATTGTATCGAACGTATTTTTGAAAAATATCACTTGTTCACCAAAAATATATACTTCGAGAGGTATTTTATGTCACTCTCCTTACTATTTATATGTCTATAAATAAGAATATGTTTTCTTAAACAGCCGACTATTCAAAAAATAACTCTCTTCTTTTAGAGATACATTTTATACATATAAAATATTGTGATTATATTAATTAAATAAATTGATTCTTATATCAGTAGCATAAAAATTGCACAGTTTTAAAAAGTTATTGCAAAGGTTGATTTCTTATCCATTTTATTTATTACAAGAAATTACTTATGATTAAAAAAATGACTTCAAAACGAACGTTGAATATGTTTTTTTTATTACAGAGGTTTTTTTCCAGATAGGTAGGTATTAATAATAAAGTAGACTGGGGTACTTTTGGTGTAACTGATGGTTAATTTACAGATTTGCTAAATTTGCATAATCATTTGTGTATTGACTTATTCAAATGAATATAAATTGTATCTTACAACTTTCTACGAGTTAAGTAGGATACTTAACCACTTAAAAGCCGATTAAAAGTTACGCGATTCACTCCCCAATGCCATAGTCTTTCGCATAGGCGAGCGTATGCAGTGTATAGGAAGGGGGGGAGACACAAATAAGTAAATGTTTCTCTGAAATAAGTAAATCCTTTGCAAACACTGTCAAGGTCATTTTACTGCAATCCCAAACCTTCGAAATAAGACAGCAGCGCAAAGAAAGGAATCGTATTTCGGAAGGACGGATATATACGTCCGGGACACATAATGCATAGGTTGAGCGAAACGGATATGTACGTCGGTATCACTTAAGGGGTTAATAAAAAGAATGTAATCAAATTAATACATTATAGCTGCATATTTAACACAGATTTGTCTCCTCTTCTCACTTAAGCTGTCTTCAACCTATGTGGGATATAAAAACCTTCAAAATTATGGTTCATAAATAATTACCATCATTTTTCCTTTAGCTTATTCAGTTATTCAAACTACTTTATTCATTATGGCATAAAATCCAACTTTATCAAAGACAGCTAGAGAATATTTTTAATTAGAAAGTTTATAACAATTCATCCAACTAATATTTAATGAATATTTTTAACAATTTTTTATCTTGATCATAAAAGAGTTCATTAACATCCAAAGATACTCTTCTTAACAAATAACAAAAACAACAAGAATATTAGAGGATATTTTGATTTAAATATTTTACAAAGAAAGAATCAAGTGATTCCTTTAATTTTGGTATTCAAAAATTTTTAAAAAATAATTAAAAATAGTAAATTTCACTCCATTCCATTAGGATTTAAAAAGAAAGCGAAATCAATGTATTCATAAATATATTCATTATTTCTAAGAAATCCTTTGTATCGATTGCAGAAATTCACCTTTTGTTTTTTAGAAGGTTCTTGTGTTTTTTTATATAGTTGATAAATTACTGTAGTTAATCTCTTGATTGATGCAAAAATTAACATTTGAGATGTATAAAGTTATTCCAATCATGTTATTTTCTGTTACATATTTTTTTTAAGTTTGTATAATCAAACACTTTATCTACTAATATCCATCATAATAATTTTATAATATTTATATAGTTGAATTTTATCAAATTGTAGAATTTCTTAATAACAATTTTGTGAAAATTTCAATATAATAAAGAAATTATGGACAGGAAACGAAATTCCCAAGAAATGCAAAAAATAGGTTATATTTGAAGTAATTAGAATTACAAAGTGGGTTATGCAAGTACGAATCAAGAAAAATCCTATTAAGATATCCGACTACCCTCAAATTGTAAACTTTGACAAAAAGTTGATAAATTATCTTTTATAACATTATTTTATACACCATCTTATTAGCTTTATAAAAATACCAAGTATATTATTTTCCGTTCACTAGAACAAAAACCACAAGTTTTTTTTTTAGTAAAAGCAGATGTCTCATTACTTTAAGCAAGATATATATATATGTCATACTTTACAACGCGTTTTACTCAAAATGTGTTTTTTTTTTAATGCTCACACGAGGACGGCGATTGCTCAAAAAGTTTTGAAAATAATTAACTGAAATTATTTTGTATGTTCTGTATAATAGTAGAAGTATTTTAACCTTCATATTTATTAATCACTGTTTTATTACAGAATTTACAGTCCCTTATGTTAATATAATCACTGTTTTTATCTAAGTAATTTCATATAATTAAGATAAAGTGTTCTATAGTTTTTGTAAAAATGAAAATATCTCTTATCCTGAAGGTCATTTCAAAAATGAATTTCATAGCAACGCATCACAATTGAAAAATAGAAAATTTGTTTATAAACTTTTGGTACAGAATGGGTCGCGTTTATGTTATTTTTTGCAAATTTTTAGCGTTTATTCCCATTTTAGTAATAATAGTTTCTTTTCCTCTTCTTAATTTTAGCATATTTTCCTCAAATTGTACTAAACAAATCTAAAAACCACAAAATATCTCCATATCTCCAATTTTTTTTTAAAAGTTGTTGCAAGTAGTTGGATACCTTAACTTTCAAAGCGAGCCGCTTAATAAATAGCATTCTAACGTTGTGTTCCGATATATTGCCATTTTATTACTCTAAATAATGATTAGAAATTAATATACCTTGCCAAAAACGCAAAGGAACGCATGAGTTATTAAAGGAGTACGTGATGGGACCGGTGATGTATGGTTAGCCTCCGCGAAGGAGGACTTTCGTATCGTGAAATCCATGTTCACATGAAGCGTAAAGCCATAATATTGATGTGTGTGGATGAAATGGATCATGGATAGCCGTACAGTTCAAACCTCCGGCAATAGTCCACGCAATGTAACTTCACCGCGGGAGGACAGATTCTTCAACCGAACGTCGAGGACGGATAGTAAAGAATTATCTCGTTATTGCCTACCCTCACGATCCGTCCCTGTACCATGGGTTAACACTAGACCTTTTCAAAGGATTGCTTAACATTGAACTATCGATATCAATGGGCTCACCAACAAAGCCAACGTAATGGCATACCAATTAGCAACACAAGTCGTCTCCTCAGATAAGCCCTCCTACAATCTGTACGAGTGCTCATCAAGCGCTACGGAAGTGACCACTTTCTCCCAGAGTATTTTATCCAAAAGCAAACGGGACTAACGGGTGGGGCTACAATGTGGACGCTATTGGATATAATTGCGAATTCCTTCATAGTCTGCGAATTTTGAGTATACTCTACAGCGGACACTTCAGCAAAGAAGTTTTGACCCGAGGTCTTACTCTCCAAACACGCATTCCCAGATCTGTATTTCAGCATGAGACAACGCCACCCACGTATTTCTCGAAATGTACAAGCCTTTTTCAGTACACAAGTTCTAATTCTTAAATAGCTTGAGCATAGCCCGGATATGTTCCTCGTCAAGAATGCCTTAGATTATACCAATTGGCGACTCGCTCTTGCAGCTATTCAAGCACAAAGTATGCCTGAACTTAGGAAACAGATAAAGGTCATCTGAAATGCTATATTCCTCCGCATGACATTCAGAATGTTCAACATCACAACGCGATTACGGATTTTTATTACTGTTTATATACTTACTTTTTAACTATTGATTTTCATCATTGTTTTTGTTTGATTTGTTTCTTCATTGTTCTCTTTAAACTCCTATAAGTAGTAAGGGAAATAAAAATTTGCTTCTAATTACTCTTTTCATAGTGTATTAGTTCTCACAAGCAATTGTGTATACACATATTAGAGTCAAAAGTGTATGGACACTATGAAATTTAGACATTTATTTCAATTTCTGGAAAATTATTTGATGAAATGTATAAAAATTTGGGCATATGCACACGTAAAGAACTTGCTTGAAATTAAACCTTTCGATGAGATTTCAGTTATTAGAAAATTTTGAGGCCCAACAAAAAGTTGAAAGAGGAAAGAAACTCTTAAATTCGAATATAATCTGGAAATAATTAGTCGATCACACAAAATATTTATTAATCAGTTTTCAATGTTTGTAGGAAATTTTGGTACCACACATAGCATTTGTAATCATGAAGACATAAACGTTTCTTTAAAGAAATATAAACTCCTTCAGGTGTTTTTTTCTTATAATATCTAACATTTCAAAACAAATTTCGCAAAATTTACAGCCCTATTGACAACATACAGAAATATTGTACTGAAATTTAAAGTAATACATGTATCGATATTCAATGAAATATGAGTATTTAATTAAAATAATTTATATTGCACATGATAAAAACAGTTTTTAAATATTTTTAATCAATAATATATGACAGCTTATATAAGAAATTCAGTTCAATATCATAAAGATACAGAAAGATATCGACAATTTAATGAACCGTATTTCTGTTATTCATGGAAGAAGCTGGATGAAAAGGAAGTTTCCACAAAACGTCATTTTTAATCCACAGGCATAGGATGGTTAAACTGCATTTCAAGAAATTTCTTTAAGTGAAAAATACATTGTAATAAATGTATCTAGAAAATTAATCAATTTATTTTAATTCAGTTTAACTATTCTGTATATTTTGAATAAAATGAAATTTTGATAGAAACCTCCTAGTCATCCAGCTACTTTCAGACAGTAATAGAAATACGTCTCCCTATATCGTCCATATCTTTCTGTATTTTTTAATAAATATCGAAACTTTTCACTTTAAATTTCCAATTAATATTTTTCTTATATATTTTCAGTAGTGCAATGAGTTTTGTAAAAAATTTATGTCAAATTCTGGGTTTTATAAGCAAAAAAAAAACATATGAGAGAAACGATTATATCTTCAAGAACAAAAGTAGTAAATTAGAGAAAATTTATACGAAGAAAAAAAATTATTTATTAAATATCTTGCGAAAGTGTTAAATTATTTTCAGATTTAATGACACTTGGAAATTAGGAAGACTTTCTTTTTCGTGTTCAGCTTTTTAGTCAGCCTCTAAATCCTGAAATCACTGAAAACTCACTGGAAAATACAAGTTCCAGCGTTTTCTTTACATTTAACCCAAAGTTATTATCAAACAATTATCTCTAGAAACTGAAAGTAGTGTTTAAAATTCAAAATGTCCAGTGACTCCGATAAAGAGGAAAGGAGATTAAAAGAGAGTATAAGTAGAGTCAGGATGAAACATGTTTTAGGTTTAATCCTGTTGTTTAGTCTTAAGTCTGGACAACTAACCCTCCGCTAGGTGCGCTCGAAAAAATCCCATCCATAGGCACGGCATCTCTTAGATGCATCAACTCATACTTACGTTTAAGGATGATTTATTCATTTTATTGGTGATATAGGACATTAAAATATATTTGACATAAAATAATTTTTAAAACAGATTCAGAAATTGAGATATTTATACAAAAAAAAAACATCAAAAAGATAATGGTTATTTATCACCGTGTCACCATTGCTTACATTTTATGAGTCATTGGTTAAGCATGTGTACCTCAACTCCCAGTGAAAAAAAAATTATCAAGCAGAAGTTAAAAATACTTGTTTCAAATTATTTTCGAATAAAACTGAAAACTACACCATTTCATAAGAAAAAAGTCAAAATTAACGAAATAATACAACGTCATAAAGACTGATGATGTTGGGCGGGCTGCATCTGTCAGATTCAATGGCTTCTGCCACCCGATATCCGAAGAAACCCACCTTGTGGACCCAAAACCGAAACTATTTTTAGTATACAGCTGAGAGATTCGTGGGCCTAATGCAGATTGAGTATGATAAATATTGGTATCCATACAAAACTTATACTTACTTTTTCAACATTGAATTTTTTTCATTTATAAAATACTAAATCCTCTTAATTTACTTTTTTTTGTTTTATTATACGGAGTTTTTATGAGTAATTAAACTTTTATGTTTGATATATCTGAATCAGTTCCCATAATGTGTGACCATGTTTCAAACTTACGCTGTCCGTCAACAATAGCCCTCGAGAAGCTAAATAGAGCGGCGTTACTATTCACTCACTCACCCATAATGTACATTCAATTCCTAAAATCTAAAGTCAAATATTTGCAATTAATATGTTTATTGGACTCTTAGATCAAGATGTCTAATATTTTCACTTTATCTTACTTATTAATACATGGCGCTTTTTTTTCTTATAATTTAGATAAACAGAAGTGCAGAGAAAGTTGGCCAAGTCTAACAGCAGAAAAGAGTTTCACGGTGTTTTTAGATATCATTCTCTTAATATTGCCTCTCGTACTTATGACCGTCACTTACTCTCTTATTATCAGAACTCTCTGGCAAGCTATGGTGATATCATCAGAAGAATCTGAACCATCAAGTAAGAAATGTTTCCGCTCATAAAGAGCTAACTCTCTTTCTGATACAAATAATTCTTGATTAAAATGAAAAAAAATCTTTAAATGCTGATAAAATCTGTTAAATATCAAATTTATTGTTTCTATTATCGAAAGAATTATAATTACTTCGATCTAAACTTGAATATTCTGGAAGTTAACAAAGCTAAAACACTTGTTTCTCCAGCTTATATTAAAAGCTTTCTACAATTACTAATATTAGTTATTGAATTTTTTTAGGAAAATCAAAAAGAATTTGTTTTAATTTTCTTTTTCAAAAATTAATTAATAAAGAAAATTTATTCACATCAGAAATCTTCAAAACATCACTAGCTCTAGCAAAAATGTAGATTCAGTACAAAAAAGGATACACTTATTAATATACAAATTACATTTCTACACACAAATTATGTTTCTTCAGTTTACAAAAAACAAACAAAAAAGGGTCAGAAAATCTAGTGTTCCTGTTTCTTTTGAAAACATGAAGAAATGCAGTAAAAAAGGTGTGTGTGTGTGTGTGTGTGTGTGTGTGTGTGTGTGTGTGTGTGTGTGTGTGTGTGTGTGTGTGTGTGTGTGTGTGTGTGGTGTGTGTGTGTGTGTGTGTGTGTGTGTGTGTGTGTGTGTGTGTGTGGTGTGTGTGTGTGTGTGTGTGTGTGCGTGTGTGTGTGTGTGTGTGTGTGAGAGAGAGAGAGAGAGAGATAAGTAACGCACACAGAGGAACAAATGCAACAAGAAAAAAATTCACTTCAACAACAACTTTTGCTTATGTGGATTGATTTTTCTATTTAAGCACACACCTAACAATAGAAAGGTTATTGGCGAAGATATTGAAACCTTAAACCGCATTAAAATAATGAAAATGATAAATAAGCTGCACTGTTCTCCTATCTACCATATCATGCAAAGATTTGCTTACTGCCTTTACCTGCGATGAATAAATGATTTCGCATTGGGTTGAAATAATTTTTGAAGATATTTTATCATCAAAATAATTATAAACCAAATATATCGAAAACTGCGCACATTCTATGCAGATTTTCAGCATTCATTGCATTGTTATGCAATCGGAACTATAATCTTTCAAAAATAAATGCAGTTTTCAAATTAAACAGTTGTTGTTTAGTCCTCTGTGTTGTGAGAAAAATCGGCAAACACATAAACCAAATTTAGCACCATTTAGTATTTTATTTTTTCTATGTATGTGGATTTGATTTCAATAAAAAAAAAGTTCATATTTCCTCAACTGGCCGAAAAACAGCACTGCAGTGCATTGAATTTGCACGTTTTTAATATAAAATACATTGTTAGTATAATGCACAATAATTGTACGGAAACATGAGGTAAGGGAATACCAACAATAACAACAAAAGAATTAAGATATAAATACTTCACAATATACACGAAAAAATTAAATAAAAAGAAATCAAGTTTAAAAAAAATAATTTCAATCCCATGCGAAGTCATATATTCATTGCAGATATATTTCGACTTACCTGCCATCGGCTTTCTGAAAAAATTGCGTTCAATGCACCATTGATTGACAGCACATCACAATTCACTTCTGTTGAAAAGTGAAACATGTTGTGAAATTCTGTTTTTTAAATCAGCTACACTTGCAACATTTCTTCGATAAAATGTGAATCTTTGCATAGCCCTACAACCAAATGTCACAGGGGCTTAGATCGGAAGATTGGGGGAAACCAAGATGTTGGAAATGATATGCTAATGAGGCCGTCATGAAAAACTTTGCTACAATGGATTTTCTTTAAGGGTAAAGCGATGTGAGGAATGCTCTGAGTTTCTTAAGAAATATTGAGTAAAAAAACAATTCCTTTGTCAAAATGGTAGAATCACCGCATACGTAAGAAAGTTGTGCACAATATTCGATTAATGTATTTTAAGTAGTTCTTACTCTACACAGTTTAAAATACCTTCAATTTAATTTTAATCACCTTGTACATTGGATTTAGTTTAAATTTTAAATTCTATGATTATATTTTAATGTGAATTCATAAATACCTTTTTTTTAAAAAAAACTTATTTTATATTAAAATTATCTTCACACATTGGTTTTAAATCTAAAATTATATCTTTCAAGAGGTTCATATTTATTTAGTGATAGATTGTCAGCAATAAAATTTAATCATAAAAAAATTCTAATATTGAATTCAACTTCAGTTGTATTCACACAGAGGATAGGAATTTTTTAAATCAATTCTTCTAATTAAAAAATAAATTATATTTTTTAATATTTTTTGCGGTATGTTTTTACAATCATTGTGTGTGTTATTCTTCAAAAATTAACATACGATCGTGTTGAGTAAATTCTTAAATACGACATGTAAGATCAATCATCTGTGAATTGAAAAATGTTTATCTTACCGATACTTTAAAAAATATTTACTCAAAAAATTACTTCATACCAAATTTCACTGAAATTCATTGGCTAAGAAACACACTTACCACTAAAATCATTGGCTGATTGACAGTTTTGTCAATTTCGGGCCTTCACAGGAGATATTAACTTATCGATACGAATGAAATCGAATGGAATGTAATAAAATGTAAGTGAGAAAAATTTTAGAAATGTCAGAACTACGATAGATCAATTTTCCGATAAAATGGACAAGGTGTTATTAAGTTTCAGATATTTACACAATCAATATTCAAATTATCAGACTACGAAATCATGTACTACTTTTCAATTACACTTGTTAGTAGTTAAAGTCATACTAGAAATACTTTTGCTTAATGAATCGCCTTTTTTAAAATAAAAGAGTTCTGATTTTTCCGACAGTTTATAGGGATAGTTTTTATTTCTGTCTAAATTTATTTGAGCTGATAATATTGAAAATCTTTCTATGCTTTAATATACAATATTTATGATAAATAATACACAAAAAGACATATAATACCGATTAACATTCAATGCAGTATTTGAGTTTGATTTACATAGTTGAAGTATAAGGCTTCCTCTATCTAAAATTGATACAAAAGCAAAATATATGTTGCCAGACATACATAAAAAAGTACTTTCTAGAAAAAAAATTTAATCCTATTTGTTAAAAATTCCTCCTAAAACGAATTTGTCAAATAAAGTTCAAGAATATCAACAAATGTTGTTCCATATAATACATTAAATTAGATACATGTTAACATAATATTTCATTAGCAGCAATAGATTTACAGTAAAAATTCAATGATTAAGGGAATAAATCAAATTTGTCCTTTTCTTCCCGTCATTTAATGTTAAAGAATTCTAAGCGTGAAAAAGAAAGAAAGTCGTTAATGTCTGAGGAATAGATCTATAAATCCTCGTCTGTTTCTTTGATGAAATTTAAATTTTTGAAAAACTACGATACGGGGATGGTCATTAAGACTTAAAAACATAAGAAAGCCCTTAAAGATATAATGATCATCTGAAATCAATCGTTCAAGTCCATTTTTACATTAAAAAAATCCAAAAATTAAAAAATTTATATAGTTGACACTTTTTATAGCCATCAATTATAAAAATAATGAGACAAGAAAAAAGAAGTAAAAAGCAGTAAATCTAAATTAATTTTACCTGATCAAATATTTTTTTAACTTTTCCTGCATGTTTCAGTGCCGTATTTTAGTACTATGTTTAAGACAAAGTGAAAATTAAAGTAGAACGAATTTGTATATACTAGAGATTGAGACGAAAATATTCTGATGAAAATATCAAATAAAGAAAAAATGAGGTACATAGTATACAAAAAGAAATTCTACAACAACGCATTGCAACGTTATAGAAAATATTAAATGTTGAGCAGATTTTTTTTATCTACTAGAACATACAAAGCTGAGTTCGTAACATACCATGGTAAAATAACCATAACGACGTCTTAGTTGGTTCTTCACTCTTTGTATTTTCTTCAAACCATGTGTCTTACGAAAACTATGTAACATAATTTTACCTAACATGCAGCTCATCTACTTTTTTGGACGATGATCTTCGGAAAACTTAAAACTCAACTGCAACTCTCATTGATCTGAAAATCACCGTCTGCGAATCTTGTAACAGTAATCACTTGACTATTGTAGCCTTATATTTATCAATAGTTATTTAAAAAAGTATGAACCAATATTTCCCCATACAACCGAACAGCAAAACTAGACTAGCCGTTGGCTATGTCATAGATAAAGTGGATATTGGCCAAATCGGCGTTCGTATAACGATTCATGTTCATCACATACTGTCCATGTCTGAAATGAGAAAACCACATGTTCCGATCTTGCGAGCTCACGTACAGCGCCACCTTCCACCCGTGCTTCCTATGTAATTATGGGGGGACACCCTGTATAGAGATAAAGACAGAAAGGGGGATAAATTGTGGATTAAATATGTGCATGAGTTTCAGCTGTTTGTTAAGTAAAAAATTAGGGCATTTCTTAGAGAATTTTAATTTTTAAATCAAATTTTTGAATTTCTGAACTGTCTCTAATCTTTATATATATTAGTAAAAATTAGTCAAAAAGGGGAAGTTTGAGACATTTTAACCATCTCTAATATTTTTTTTAAACTTCGCATGATTTTAAATCTCATCAAATAAAATGTGAATTTTATTTCCCACTCACAAAATTGACATTTGTTCTATTCGAGAAAATATTGTAGAGCTGTGTGTAAAAAGAAACTCTCGAGTTTAATCTCGTGATTTCTTTTATTTTTGTGACACAAGCAAATGACATCTTTAAATTTTTTTTCCCAACTGTTATTTTCCTATTTTTAGCGACAACTTAACATAGCATTTTTCTTGTTCTCCTTTTTTAATTTAAATATCCCTCTAAAGCAGAAATTTTAGTCACTTTCTATTTTCTTTTGAGAATAAAACAAACAAAACTTTTGTTTTACAAAACACTAAAATCAAAATTTTTATATTTGTAGTAAATTAAGTAATTTTCCCCTGAATTAATTGTACGACAAGTCAAAACCCATTTTGTAAAAAAATGTGTGGTTCAAGTTTTTTGGACTTCCTCTTCATTTAAATAATTAAGTATCATATTTCTTTGTAAATAACAAGGAAACGGTGAATGAGTTTATTCGTTTTTAATTTGAAAAAATCAAATTGCTGCGACTGAATGAGGAAATTTATTGAATTTTGATTTCTAATAGTCTGTGCTTTTTTTTTTAAGCCACGCAGATAAAATATGAACTGATTCTTCACTATGAGTGAACTATTTGACATAATGGTTTGGGATCGTATAAATTTTAAATTATATAAAGTTAGGTGAAAATTATCAACTCGAATAAACATTTAAACAGTTTATCTATTTAAAACATATTTTTCAGTCTAGTGTATTATTTTCGAGACAAAGAATTAACTTTTAAAATTTTTAATGTTTTGATTTATTTTCAGAATTTATACAGGATTTGACCAAAGATTTTCCATTGGCCTGTTTCCATTGGTTGTTTTAAAAAAAATTAAACTAAAAATATTCAAAAACAACCTAAGCTCTTTTATGTATATATAAGTAATTTTATCTTTATAATTCTAAATAACAAAAATAAAGAAAAACATTTCACTAAGGATATAGTAAGAATAAATTTTTAAGTATTATTTTCATTTGATTCAAAATGAAATCAAATTTTAATAACTTTTTGTTACTTAAATTTAAAAAATTTTAATTGTTAAATTGTAGTATACCTATATATTAACTTTTTTCTCAGCATCCGTGTAAAAATTTATTTTATGAAAGAGTCACCTTTAAAATGATACATAATAAAAATTAGTTGATATGCACAAGTTCCATATGTTTTAATACATATGCTTAGAAGATAAGATAAAACTCAAGAATTTTATATCTGACTTCATATTTAGTTTTTAATGATAAAATAGAAAAGAAAAGAAGTTAAAATCTTCAAGAGTAACTTCATATATTTTGAAAACTTTATCAATGGTATTAACATAATTATAAGTTTATTTTTGATTAAGTTGCATTCTAGATCTTAAGTTATTAAAATAAGCAGTTAGATAGAATAAATATGCTATATTAATAAATTTTTATTCAATGGAATTGAAAAAAATACTTTCAGTAATATGATTTTAAAACAAATAAATCACTTCATTGTATAAATTAGTATTATATAGTTTCTTTTATAATTATTCCATAGTAATCACATACTCATTTTCAGGACATAAAATACGTTATTGCTGGAATACATCACCCAACCTGAATCGAAACACTGCATCTTCTACAGCTTCAACCTTTACCTCTACCATAACATCTGCCACCTCGGGAACAATGTCTATGTCTGGAGCACCTGCCATTCGCAAAAACAACAGCGAGCGTGGAATTATTCAGAAAAAACGCATTATCCAGATGCTCTTCGTCGTTGTTTTGGAGTTTTTTATATGCTGGAGTCCGTTATATGCTATTAACACTGTATCCCTGTTCGATCCAAGCATTGTATATACAAATATCGGATATAGTGGCATATCTTTCTTCCAGTTACTGGCTTACACTTCGTCATGCTGCAATCCCGTTACGTACTGTTTCATGAACAGTAGATTTAGAGAAAGCTTTTGTAAACTTTTCCCATGCGGTTGCCGAAAAAGACGATGAATTACAATTCGGTGAAAAACAAAAATATGATAAGATACAAGAATTCCGATAGTCAATTTTTTGTTTTTTCTTTGTTACTTATTTGTTCTGCTAATTGTTTGTTTTGCTTATTTTCTTTAGATCCAGTTTCATCAATGATATTGCATATTTAAGCTTCTGCAACTATTTTTAGCGCTCGCGACAGGGAAACATTCAGGCTATTGTTCAAATTTTAAATTTTACTTTTTATTTAAGGATTACGTAATTCCCAAAAGAATTTAAACCAAGAAGTTATTAAACTTTTTTCTGGACATTTCTACTGAAAAAAGGTTAATATATACAGACAGAAGTGCAAATTGTATAAAATTCGCAAATTTAAATTTAGTGATACAAGAATCTCTTAAAACTTTCACCTCCTTAACCTCTTCATTTAAATGAACCTTATAGTCAACCTTTCCTAAAACAAATTATGCTTATAATTTAATTGGTAATAAATGTTTTAAGTTGTTGAACAATGGAAAGGAAAATTACGCAGCTAAGTTGCTGGTAATTTTTTAACAAATTGTATTCTATTTGATATTACATTTGTATCAATAAAGTTCACAAATAATAAGCAATTGTTCAGATACCACTAATGATATCAAACTATTTTTCATTATTTTAGTTTATTTTATAAAGCTTAATATTTGACACTATTGAGAAAAGAGAGAAAAATTGCTTTAAAAATTATCAATTATTAAATATTAAATATTCAACAAACAAATTTTTAGATAGGAAAATTTTTGAAAGTGTTCCATGGATGTCCATGAAAGTGTTCCATTTCAGTCAAAACATTAGCAAGCGATATTAGAACAATACATCTTTTGAATTACAATAAAGTGATATAGTTTCAACGAAACTAACACATCCAACTTCATCGATTATTCTATTTATTTTCTACCTATATTAGGTGAAAAAACGTATAAAAAATTTTATTGTGTTTTTCATTTTGAGATGCGCGCATTTCAAATTATTTTACTTCAAGTCAATTTTCTTTCTTTTTATTTTATTAATTTAACTCAATACCTTCATAAATATAATCAAACATTTCATCATGTCAATCAAAAAAGTGTAATGAACATAGAATTCTTAGAAAAATTCAAAACGAAAAAAGAAAGATATGTTCATGGTTTCATTTGCTTCCAACCTCAAAAGCTGTATTAAGAAACTTGTCACACACATTCTACACTCAAAAATATGAAATATTTCTATAGAGGCATAGTTAAAAAATAAATTTTTGTCTACTTCAATCGGTAAAGAAGATGGATTTTTTAAATGTCAGTTGCTGGTGAAGATTCAATACTTCCTTTTCACAAGCTTATTAAAGATCTGTTCAAAACATTCAAAAACTTTTTTTTGCACAAAATTATACAATTTCATTTTCATGAAAATATTAACCTCATTATATTGCGGTTGGATTGAAAAAAAATATTTTTGATAATAGCACGACTTTTTAGAGCTAAAAAATACAAAATGAAAATATTCCGGGTATCATTTTGGTATAGATATTGAGAATCGCCTACATGAAAATGACATGATAATTGCTTACATGATAATGACATGACAATTGCCTTCTGATCTATTTCACTGAATATTTTCTTAAACATTTTTCCCTGTAAAATAATTTGATTACTTGAGATTTCAAGCTAAAGCAATAATCAACAAATAATATGACAGTAAAAAGTGTAAATAGTGTTTTGAACTGCTTGAAAAATAAATAAAACTTTAATTTCATAAGTAAAAATTAAATGAGAAATTTCTTATTATAAGGAAAAATTTATTTAATAAGTGTTAACAAAGAATATACGATTACAATGCAATCAACAAGGAAGCTACCTAAAATAGAAAATTTATCTTGTGAATTTAATTTGCAGATGGTAATACGAAGTATAAAATAGTAGTAAAAAAATGTTATAAACTGAATATAATTCGTGTGCTAATACTTAATTATTATACATACTTTTTTATGGTGTCAAGCTAATAAAAATAAAATATAAACACTAAAACATATTTTACATAGAAATAAGTGCCATCGAATTTTTTCATAGAGTTCATTGTGAGTGATTTATGTAGAGAAAATTCCATCGAAACAATAGCATGTTTTTCACTTAAGCATTCTTAAAACTATTCTAAGCGTATTAAATTCAATAAATTCTGTTAGTTGACATTTTGTTAAACACAACTAAAATTTTGAAACTTTTTCAATATTTTTTTAATTTCTATTATTATAACTATTAAGAGATTATCTCAGTTTAATGTGCTGTTGTTATTTTTGAAACAGGAGTTTAGAAAGTTTAAGAAAATACTTCCATAAAATTCAAGAGAAGTCAATGAAGCAATGGCTTTCTTCTTTAGCTTTGTAGCTCTGATCGCATTACATTTTCGCTCTGTATTTTAACTACTTTTTTATCCTAAGCTAGAACATAAAACATGCATCCCAATAATTTTATGTAAAAACATATGCAAAGTTAAGTACAACTCTTGTATAATGAACCATTTATCTAATTTGTTTGTGTTCTTGATACTCGTACTCATAAAATACATAAATCCCACAAATTTCTAATTTTATTGCTGCAATGTCCCTATTGAAGTAAACTTTGATTCAAGTAAGATATTTTAGAGTTTGAACTGAAGATAAAGAGGTTTATAAAAATAATGATGCTCCTTACACTAAATACACTGGTGAACAAAACCTAAGGACGAAAAACAAATATCTATGCAATTGAAAGACAAGGAACTATTGTATGCCATACTTATAAATGTAGTGTTGTCAGAATAATACATAATAACTAAAAGATTTAATTTTAAAAAAAGTACAAAAGGTACATCGTTGATGGAATATGTACATGTTGACTCAGATTTATAGCCATACACATTATACGAAGAGTACCTCACAGGCATTCTTAAATCATATGTTAGTATGGGAAATGTCCACCGTAAAGTTTAATGCACCTTTCAACACGTCCTATAGCATCCCTCCCCCTTCCCTCTTCAGAGCACGGAAAAGGTTTTTTGGAGGCTGGTGTCGGCAGCAAAACATCAGCCTAAGATATACCAAATATTTTAAATTAGATTCAAATTCAAGGGAAGGGATATTAAAAGAAACGTTGGATATTATCGCTGTCTGAACAGTTCTGAATAAGGCGTCGTACTGTGAACAAGCGATAAGGCATCGTACTGTGAACAGGCGATAAGGCATTATACAGTCTATACGGGCAATAAGGCATCGTACTGTCTGTACAGGCGATAAGGCATCGAACTGTCTGTACAGGCAATACGGCATCATACTGTCTGTACAGGTAATAAGGCATCGTACTGTCATTTACATAAAAAGCACCGAATCAATGTATTACTGAAGCAGCACCTAAAACACAAGCATGAAGCAGCAACATTTCATTAATGTATCGATCAGTGTTTGTAGTTCCAGTAGGTGTAACACATAACATGGTGGTTTACCCCACCCCCTTTTTTCCAATCATCTTTCAGCGTATGGTATTATCTAAATGATGTCAGCGGAACATATTCAAAATTTTACAAATGCAAATTTATTCCTTCACACATTCCGATTTAACTATAACAACGCTACCTAAACGTCGATGATAACCTTCAATCCCTTATAAGCCCTTTCATATGAATTACGTTCACGCAAAACAAAATTTGCATACATAACATGTTTCCCACTGCATCTTTCAAATAGTTTAGTTATCAGGTTGCTAACACCAATGAAAGAAAATAAAATCCGCACGTAAGTTTTGTCCATCGGTTTAGTATGCATACCGCACTGAAATCTCTTTTGACTATGAAAAATGTAAGGAAACCTAAAAACATTGCTGAAATTAAGAGTTTTAAAAATTTTCTTCGCGAATATTCCTACTTATTAAAGTGTAAATTTTGAACCAGTTTCTGAATGTATAAATTGAATGCTTTGATATTGTTGTTAACATTATTATTTCAAATATGTATGGGATCTAATTACAATATAATGATCACCGAAGTAACGCATAAGTAAAATCTATAGTTCATATATCAGTCGTATTACATGTGTGTGATGCATAATATTCAAACATACAATAACCATCAATAATGTGATAAGAACATAACATGCAAAAGCGCGTTATTATAAGGAAAATATATTCAGTAAAGAAGTATATGAAAGAGGACTAATTGTATCCAAGCTGTAAAAATTTGTTAATAGTAGAGATATTGTTATTTAAATGCTATAGCTGTTCTGTTTCAGCTTCCATTTGTGTCATGAATAAATAGAGAATGAGGTACTATTTTAGATAAATAGATAGGATTTTGATTTATATATATGTGTGTGTAAACTTTTATAGGTAGTCAAATGAGGTCAGCAATGTGAGATAAGATTTCGCTCTGCAAATTTTGCAGAAGCCTTGTAGAGAAGAAAAACTAACAACCGTCTTTTCTTCATTAGGTACATGTCCTTCTGGAAGTGTATTTATCAAAACAAAAATCTAAAAACCCTATTGGAAAAATCAAGATTCCCAGTAGCAATGGTACAACATAAAAAAACCCGTCTTAATATGATTTCTCAGTCAATTAATATCTTAATATCTAATAACATGAAAATATTCTTTGTCAAAATTCCTTCATGAATAATTTCAGAAGCCTATGAATAAAGCTGTCAGATATTTCACTGGTTTTCTAATTCTCATTTTATAACAAAGTGCATTACCTTTACTTATCTTGACATATTGTGCAAATATATATAAATATTTTACTACTTATATTTATTAGCAAAATAACAATGTTATCTTCAAAATACTGCATATCCACAGAAAACACGTTTTGCAATATACATTCTTTATTCAGTAATCCCCTATGTTGTTAATGATGATCATTAACAACATTAATTAGGTAAATCATAATGGTGTGACTAGATCCGGTTTGTGATATGTAGCACACCACAAATTTTAATTGTCAGTTATATATATATTTAATGTATTTATAGTACAATTTTATTCACATCCAATGCATCAGTGTTGGAGCATATATCCAGCGTAGAGCAAAATATTGCTTAAGAAAATATATAACTCAATAGCTTTCGTAACTTTTATTTTAAATAGCTTATATAGAAAACACCTGCCTTATTTTCATTCACGTACCTTTTTCATCATACGTATGCCACAAATAACTTAAAGCTATGCATGAATATAATTGTATCTTTAAAATAATTTATTATAGTAGGATATAAATGTATATGTGTGAAAAGTGTAATATCTATCTTTGTAGTATGTATGGTGTTTCTATAAGTGTATGTTTTCATGTGCATTGTGTGACTTTTGAAATAACAACAAAAAAAGTAAAATGTGAATTCATCTATTCTTATTGTATAAATTTATCTGCTATCTTATATTATTTTTGTGGGTATTTTTGTCAGTCTTTGATATTTTGTTTAAAAAGAAAAAGATGTTTCATGTTCCTTTAATTTTTTTTCATTTAATTTAATGATTACTAAAAATATTACATTAGAGCATTTAAATTAAACTATAAAGCTCCTTGAAATTAGGTGATTAATGAATTTCAATTGATTATGTAAATAACTTTTTTATTATAGTTTTAAAAATGTCTAAATTTATCAATGTATCTGTTAAATATCAAAAGCTTGCAGTTTTAAAAGTAAATATATGTATATTCTGAGAATAACTTGCAGCCATTTTTCCACTGAATTCATCAATCATCATGACTTAGAGCTCATTTAAATACCTGAAATATTTTAGTACAGTTAAAATTAACCTTTTTTGGCGTTAAATTATTTTATGATGTATCTCAATTATCCTTGAAGTTAACTAATCATTTCACGGGGGGAAAAATCTAAATTTGCATCAAACAAAGGTAAGAAATATATTTCCACAAAACACAATATTTTACAAATTTTATTTATAAAAAAATTCTACATAAAAAATAAGTATATATTTTTAGTCAAATTTACCTCTATATCCATTACAATTTCTTTTAACCGATTTTTGAATTACGGCTTTAAAACTTTCTCTGCCATAGAGATTTCAACTAAACGCTTTTGAATTGGTAAAACAACTTTTAAAAATGTGTATAGCTTTTATTTGGCTTCTCAAACATAAATTACCTTAATTTCCCATAGTAATTCAGAATAATTCACAGTATGAAGTGTATGAAACTATATCGGCAAAAATAATTGTATACAGCTTAAATTAGAAAATGTATATCTCTAAAATAAATTTAATAAAAATGGTTGAAAAACCTTACTTGTCATGTGCTATGTTCGAGTAGCTGATATTAGTTTATAGTGTTCTCCATATTCACATGAGTGAAATACTCTAAAAAGTTTAAAGTTTTATATCAGCATTAAATTTTAGTCAACTTAATTAAACAACGAACAATGTATCTTAATATTGATGAAGATATGTAAAAATGTAACAAGTTTTAAATCTTTTTAAGTAAAATTATTGAAGAATTCATAGCACGAGTTAATTCTAAGAAAGATTTGTTTAATTCTTAGAGAAAAATATCTTGAATGCCAAATTCAAAATTATTTTAAAATTTGGAAAATAATTTTACCACACAAACAGAAAAATCATATTTAACCAAAATATGGTAGTTTTTTTTTTATACGGAAAAGCTGAAAAACGATACATTTTCTTGATTTTAGAGAACAGTTTTTAAATAATTTGTGCTTTTACATTTTCAGTTTGTTTATTTCCTTTTACACATATTATAATCACCAACATAGGCGCGATGTAAATTTATATACATACAGAAAAGAAGGAAAGTATGCCTTTAAAATTTTTAGTGGAACTTGTATTTTAAACTATTTGATTGTGCAGGTTTGTTTTTAGATTTAAGAGTTGAACATCTAAATTGATATGTCCAAGCTAATTTAAAATAACATCTGGACAACATATGTTTAAATTTTACATTAAGTGTTTTTTTTAGTTTAATGTAAATATTATGTATATACGCTCACTTAAACTTTCATTATGCACTTCAGCGTATTCATTTTGTGTGTGTATATATATGTATTATATTATAATTGAATGTGAAACACACAATTGGATTTCAAATGTAACCCTGAATTAACTTCTTCCCTAATGTAAATATAATCCCTAAATGTTTAATAAATTGTTCTTTGTCATTCAAACAGAGTGATATTTATTATTAATTAACTCGATAAACATACGCTTTTTAACACGCTTTTATAAGTTTCACTTGTATGTAACGGAATCTTGGAACTCGATTTTCGACCGCTTTAAAAGGTCAGATTAATTCGAAGTTTTCTACACTTGTCAAGGACCGATGACAATACAATAATTTCATAATTTTGTTCAATTGTCCTGATCAGGACAACAGGAATAACGATTTTTAGATTTGGCGATTAATTCATTATACCGTTTCCAGATTTGGCGACTAATTTCATATACTTTTTATGATTTGGCGACTAATTGCATACACCATTTCCAGATTTGGCGATTAATTCCAGATCCTAATTCAAGATTTGGCGACTTAAAGATTAGGTTACAACCCTATAAAAGCAAACCTGTTTGCGTCGGCAATTACCATAATTATCTAGTTTTTCTGAAAATGAAAATAAAATAAATTATAGTTTTAAAAAAACTAAAAAACACGCTTTTATACTGAATCCAACTAAAAAGTAAAAATATAATTATTTATATAAGAATAAAATGATTAAGGAGAAAATTAATGTCTTGGGGTTAAAGCGTGGGGTGAGTGCTCTATATCAATTGTTATAATTTCTTACTTCTATTTCGAAATACTGAGTTAGTGTAAAAATGTAGTACAAAGCACCCCACTTTTTAAACTATAATTTATTAAAGCAATAATAGTTAGATACTTTGCATCAAAATTCTTATAATTCGACAGTTAAGGAAATGATGGCGAATAATTTTAAGGCGTGTATAAAATGGTGTACTTAATTTTGTACTCTTTCTAACAGGAATTAAAAACTAAAACTAAATAATTTCGGTCGACAGCTTCCAAATTCAAATCTGGCAAACCATATTATCAGTGCGACTTAGACTGTAACTATCATAAGTGCATTAATGATATAAAAGCTGTATGAAGAAAGCACATTGTGGCCCCACTAGTCGAATAATTGTGACATCAATCTCGTAACTTGCGATCCACCAGTTGAGCCGCATGTTCAAGTCTCGATTCCACTAACGACTCCTCGTATAGAAAGATTCGAAGTTCTCACTTTGGCGTGATGCAGATATAGGTGTTTTAGCTGTGGTTAGCAAATCTTGTATCGAGCAGAAGTAGAAAGACACAAGCGCTCAATACAACAACAGGAAGCTATAGTAGTATAACTGCGGGGACAACAGCTTTCGTTTCTCAATGCCAATACAATTTTTACCCATAAACACATTTAAATAGTATCCATACAGAAAATTTTTCACCTCTTCTCTGATACAGAACTTAAAAATTATGATAAAATTATAGAGAAATATTAAACTTTTATCAAAAATCATTTTTTCAATTAATGAACTATTATTGAAGTCACAATTTGAAGTAACTATTAGGGATACTTTTGCTAATTGAAGACGAACTGCAAAATCAAATTGTGAAAATTGTCTCAATTTTGTGACAAAGAAATGATGTTTACTATATTGGATTGATTTATTATTCCATTATGCAGCCATATTTAGTTGTTGTTTTTTTTTTCTAATTTAGCCAAACATATTCTGAATTGTTAATTATTTAGCATTGATCTTTAATATATGTATATATATGTAGAGAGAGAGAGAGAGCGAGATTAGATGGAGTAAACAAGGGTTTAATTTAGGGGTTCAGACATCTTCCATACACTAAGAAATTTTTAATTTTTAGCATAAAAAATGTTCCTCGGCGCTTTCATTTACACGTTTTATAAAATGTAAAACTCTTTCGTAAAAGTAATTTGTGTTCGCCACTGCATATATATAAAAAACTTGTTTATCAATCATTCCGAAACGCCATTTCTTTAATTTGTTTTAGTCCTGAATCCTTCAAAACACATCGAGCTGTCCATAATTCTTTTCTTAGTTATATATTAATTTTTAAGGGTATTGCAAATTAACTACATCCTTAGATCTTAATAAAATTCTACTTCGTCGAATGTTATAGTGAACTACCAATTGCCTTGTAAAGATTAAATCATGTGATACTTTTTAAAACCTTCTAGCAGTTTCATAATTTTCAAAAAACAAAGAACTTTGGGAAATATTAGAGATCTCATTTGTCCGTCCTAACAGCTTCGCTCACGCATTTTAGTATTATCCCTGCTGCTTTTATGTTTAGTGAATGTATAGCTCCTATATAAATATGTGTCGTCTTTCAAATTAGAAGCATAAAGTTATAGTTAAGTAAATTTTTAGACAAATGCAAACATATTTCTTACTTTTAGAGAAATATTTGACAAAATGTTTTATAACTTGGACATGCAAGAAACATATTTAAACTCACACTTTTCAATAAGGTTTCAGCAACTTGAGCATTTAAAGAATCACTAAAAAGTTAAATGAGGGGGGAAAAAAGAAACGAGCCTTACACAGTAGTCGCATACGATGTGTTACATCTTACAAGTTATCGTGGTAAATTCGCAATAGCAACTTAAATCCTGAAAAAAATTAATTGAGTATGATTGGAAATAATTTTCTATGGAATAATTATATCTTTAATAAAATTTTATTTAATTAACACAAGGAGTAATGCAATTTTTATCAAAAATGATTATACTTGTTCAATTTGGGGAAGAGCGGTAATGATGACTTATGATAACTAAAATATAACTCATATACTTTTGATTTCAAAGTATTTAAAAATCATTGAAAAATAGCGTCAATAACAGTTCCGCTGTTAGTTGTCGAAACATTTCGATTTGTGTCCATTTCGAGCTTGAGTTCAACATTCAAAAGAGCTATGAGGGGCTCGGCTTTTAGCAAACTGAAGTTAACTTTAAAATCACCACTCAAAATCATGGGAAGCGAGTGATAGTTTTTTTTTAAAAGAGCAAAACCACCTTCGGTATATGGTATAAGTAAAAAAATGCAGGAAATCTTTAAATTTTTGAACCGTTTGATTCGGAGAAATGTATACGACCACCGAAATTACTGTTTGTCCATTTTCAAACAAGCATTCTGCCGCACATATGTCCCCAATATCTTGAATAACAATACCCAGTCCACTTGTTTGACGATAAGTAATATCCAAATAAGGAGCCACAACACGTGAGTAGTTCTATTTGCGATAGATCGCAACATCAGCTGCGCTTCTTCTCTGATCCTAAAGTGAGAAAACAAAACAAAAACAAAGATTCCAAGGCCTAGACCGCAGAGGGTCCTCCCGAATGTAGGAGAAAAAACATAACTTCCCTGCGAGTGTAGCGAAGAGACACCACCAAGCGCGCTGATTGGTCAAATTAAATAGTGCGCGCTTCCCCAACTTCCTGCTACACATTTTCGTCCCTTTTCACGAAATCACTCCCACAAATCTCCAGCAATCGAGAGGAAAGATGTAACACATCAAAAATCTTCTTGATTTTTAAGTATCATTATAAAAGGAAATAATTCGTCACTCTCACACAGAACATTCAATAATCTATTTCCAATGTTCATATGAATTTTCGTTAAAATAGCACTCATGTTCATGAAGATATAAATGTTTTTTAGATGTCTTTTTGCATAATATCCGGAATTTCTCGTCTAATTTCCCAAAATTTACAGCACTTTTGACAATCTACAAGAGAAAAATTACAGTAAAATTCAAAATGAAAAAGCTTTCTTATTCAAGAAAAATGAGTTTTTAAGAAAATTTATATTGTACATGAACAAAATATTATTTTCCTTTTACATTTTTGTAGCCTATATTTTAGGGTAACAAATTTTAAACAAGTAATATAAAAAAAAACTTTAAGTCAATTTCTACTTAGGTCAACACACACACACACACAAAAAAGTTTTATTTTAGAAAATAAAATTTAATTAATGAATTAAAATATTTGAAAAACTGTTTTTACATCAAGTGTCCTCCACTAAAAGTTTTAAAAAATGTATTTGAACTTGAGTGGATGAACAAAAAGTATTTTATAAGCGATTGAAAATTTGAACAAAATATAAGGTAATTTCGGCGGAAGATGCCAGTTTGTTAATAGTACTTTTATGCGTCGATAGATAGCAAAACTGGGCCACTTGTGTGGAGAGTCTGTCCGACATTAAGTGTGACTTGTGAATTTATCTAAATTAATCGTCTTTAATCGGTATTATTTTTGGATCTCGTGAGCATTTAAAGTGGTGAGTACAACTTTTATAATATTCCGTTCCTCATATTTAATGTTCATAAACGTACTTGTTACTTTAAATAAAATATTAGCAATATAAGTGAGTTACGCATTATGTTACACTTACGATGCATGTAGAGGTGGCCATAACACTGTAGCAAGTAAAGAAATAAGCACGTGTGTGGCATTTTACCTCTATACTTGGGGGAGGATGCCACATGATTCAGAAATAAATTAAATGAAATTTAAAATTTGTTTTTTTTTTAAATTTTGTAACACTGTATACTATTGTATAAAATATAAATGCAATTAATAACTATTATTATAATTAATAATACTTAAATGCAATTAATGATAAGTCGTTTCTCACCATCAGTTGCCTCCACCAGCACAGAACACGGGAGCACAGCCCTATTCCTCTGGTCAAAAAACGCAAACCAAACGGACGTAAAAAAAAACTAACATCAGAAGTCTTAACTGAATCAAAGAGGAAAGCAACTATGCGGGAAAAGACCCGAAGAAAGCTAGAAAAGGTGGGTAAGGTCAAAACAAATAACAACAAACCTTCGAAGAAACAAAAGAAAGAGACGTGTCAGTTTGTCATTCTCAAGCGAAGAAATTCCTCTAGTCATTAGTATTGATAGTTTTGATGAGGGTAATACTAACGATTTTTGTGCTATGTATAAAGGGTACATTAATGCTTAAAAAGGTCCCAATTGTGACTGGATTCAGTGCATCGAATGCAACAAATGGTTGCACGAAGATTGCAATGATAATCATTTGCACTGAGTGAAATGATTGACACTTCGAACCTGTACTATTATTGTCGAATGCACTTCGAGCCTGTACTGTTATTATTTTTAACAAGCTAATCATGAAAGAGTTTAAGTTTTTTGTTTTTCAATAGTTATTTTTGTTTCATATTTAATTTTGTAATGTTAGCTTTATTTTTTTATTTACTGTTTTGTTGTTGCAACCTACTCTATAACTGGTGGCATCTTCTCTATATGGGGGGAGACATATTTATTTTTATACTGAGAAGAGAATTAACTTGTATATGCATAACCAATTAAATATTAAAAATAAAGTGTATTTTTTTCATGGTCTTGTTATTTCAATTTTCAATATACTAATAGAAAACCTTAAGTGTGGCAACTTCCCCCGATTTACCTTAAATATATATATATATATATGTAATAGCCGTGGCCGTTGGAATGATTTAATTATAATATGATCGCCATTGTTGATGGTTTCTTTGGCTGGGATTGACGAGGCATTCCGGTGATTAATTAAAACTATATGTAATATGGCGATGTTGTAATGGATACTTTATATGAGATTGGTGAGGCATAATAAATATTATCCAAGAGGCAGTCATGGGATTATTCAAATATGTTTAATTCCACATCTTAAGAACATAAAACATTACAGGGACGACACAATACACACACACAAAGCACAAACCAAGCTGCAGCCGGCTATATGATGACGCAAATACAGAGGCGAAAGAGAGTTGGTCTCCAGGAATCTCGGTATTTATAGGCCGCTCAAATCACATGATCTGAGTGGGTGGATATGTGTAGTTTAAAATACTCTCGTTAGGCGGCGGGTTAACTTATTACTAAAACGTTGGTCCTGAAGGGATGGACCATTGGCAATTAAAAGATATTTAAAAGGATTATATTAGTGAGAGTTATTACATTTCCCCCCTCCGCAAGACACGAGTGTGCGCTGGGGCCTTTAGTACACACCCGTATCCTACAGAGATATTAATTTTAAAATTTAAATTTAGATTAACATTTATTTTTAAATTTCCCTTCACTTTAACACATGAAAATGATTTGGAACAAGGAGAATATGTGGTTATAAAAGTATGAAACAAAAATATGCATTAATAAATTATAAATATAAAATTGTACAATACAAAAATATCAAAATAAGATTATTAAATACCAAAAATAATATGAAAACAAAAAATAAATTTTACAAATAATTGTAAATGACTAACATCCTGTAAAAGTATTAGTTGAAACAAATGAAGTTAGTTCTTTCTAGTTGCCTTGCACAAGTTAGCTAGACTTTGCAAGGTTGAGACGGTGTCCGGACACTTGAAACTGTAAAAATGATAGGCCAGAGGCTTCAGTAAAGGATATTGTATCTTGTTTGGAATATGTGAAACACCAACAGGCTTCCCTGTGCACTGGGAAGCAGAGTTTAAAGGTGAGCCATATATTGAAATGGAGGTTGTCACAATATTGGGTTTTAAAAGACACTGGTATGTGAAAGGAATTGTCTGTCGCAAATACTGCATGGAGATGATGGTTTGGAAGCAGTTATGTACCACCTTTTTAAAATGAATTCACAAAAATACATTTTTAAAAAACAGAAAAAAAATTAAATATAAACTTTCTTTTTTTGTTTTTTAAACAGATCTAAAATTGCATATAAGAGCACTGAGGGTAAAAAGAGGCTGAAAAGAAACAAATTAGAATGACCCACGCCTTGCACAATCTTTAAGACAAGTTTTACTTCTTATCGTGTAATTAGTGCTCAATAACTTCAAAAACAAATATCCCAAGACTGGAAATTGCAAGTCGACCAAAGAGATTTTTTTTTTAAACTATATATAACTTTATTTTAGTATTACTTTTGTTATGACAAAGGTATAAGTTTGGAGGCAATATATATAGTATATTGACAATCAAAGGTGTATTCCCTTGAGGTACTCACTATGCACAATCCTTACAAAACCCTTATTATTTATTCTAAATGTAAACATTTGCTCATTTATTTATTAATATTTTCTCAGTCCAAGTGCTCTTAAAACCATTATTATTTCATACACATTAAAGTTGTTCATTTTCATATCAAATAAATTGTATCATTCTAATAAAGAGTAAATCTAATAGTAACCAAAAATTCTTAAAACCACATTAAATATATCAAATAGTATCAACATAAAATTCTCAAAATAAAATATCAAATATTTGGTATTTTGATTCAGTAAACACTTGAAAACTCTGTAAAATCATGAATTCTCATCTTAAACATCAAAATAAAAAAATCACTATGAAATATATGCATTTTATCTTTAAAACAAAATATAGCATTAAGTAAATTTAACCCGAAATTTCAAAAGGTAAAACCAAGATCCCTGGAAACCTTTTTAAAAAGGTAAGTTTATAATAACATTCACAGTATTATATACGTGAAGTTGACTGCCCAATCAATAAATTTAAATATAATCGAAAAATGAAAATAATTTGTTACACAATATTGAAAAAACATTAGAATAACCCATAATAACAGTACAATGGTGGTAGGGACCAAAGAATAATTTTAAAAAAATAAACGATGGGGGTAAGACCCATAATATATTGAAAAGAAACACTGGGGGAGAACCAGACACATAAGAAAAATTGCGGGGTAAGACCCAGCTTTAAATGAAAAAAAAAACTATATTGGTACCACTACCCCATACTACACCATTTCATATGGAAAACTTTAAAACATTAATTTCTTCAAAATATCTAAACCATAAATTAAAATCATTGTAAGATTCTGGATCAAAGTAGAATGTTAGAAATAACACTTTAAATTTGCTTTCAAATTATTATGCATACTAATTACAATATTTTCCAAAACCTTTTAAAATAAATTACTAAAAACCAATAATATGAAAATATGCACTCAATTTAAAATTTTCAGATAATTTCAAATGACAGAAGAAAAATGCACGGTTTATTGTATCGATGAAAACTTCAAACACACTAATCAAAAATCGCTGAGCGCATCATTTAACCTTTACGTTTCAAAACAAATACTTGTCGCACTTAAAAGGAAATGTAATCCAATCAGGCTTTCAACACATTGATGATAAAAACTTTTTCTTTTTTTCACAATCTCGAGCACATTGAAAATATAGATTGAAAATGATTTTTTTTTTCTTTTTCATTGGAAGACAGAACTAAGGATCGAATTGTAGAATGATTTCTTTTTTTAAAAAACATATGTTTGCTGATGATATAAATTTTTTGTTCACTGGCGTTGCACCTTTCGACGTTGCATTCGGAACACGGAACTGTTACACAATTATTCAGTCATTTCTTTCCCGCGCACAAACCATAACTATCCTGCCGACTTATGTAATATGGCGATGTTGTAATAGATACTTTATATAAGATTGGTGAGGCATAATAAATATTATCCAAGAGGCAGTCATGGGGTTATTCAAATCTGTTTAATTCCACATCTTAAGCACATAAAACATTACAGGGACGACACAATACACACACATAAAGGCACAAACCAAGCTGCAGCCGGCTACTTGATGACACAAATACAGAAGTGAAAGAGAGTTGGTCTCCAGGAATCTCGGTATTTATAGGCCGCTCAAATCACATGATCTGAGTGGGTGGACAGGTGTAGTTTAAAATACTCTCGTTAGGCGGCGGGTTAACTTATTACTAAAACGTTGGTCCTGAAGGGATGGACCATTGGCAATTAAAAGATATTTAAAAGGATTATATTAGTGGGAATTATTACACATACACACACATATATATATATATATAGGAAGAGTGTGAGTTAATAGTAGGAATTGAAAAATCAATTGAATATCGGGAAAACACAAAAAGATATCGACGATATAACGAGCTTAATTTGTTTCTCTTTAAAAGTATCTGGACAATAAGTGGGCTCCGCGATCAAGTTTCGTTTTAAATCAAAAAGATGAAAGATGGTTAAAGTGAATTAAAAAGAAGTGACTTATGTATAATACACAGTGGGATCTATTTAGAAAATATTGAATGAGCGTAGACAAAGTACTTCAGTTTCTTTACTATTGCTCATACATATATTTTATTAGGTGTACAACTTTGCTTCCGCCGTTTTGTAATAGATGGCTGTAGTGGTAAGTGGTAGTCGAAATAAATAGATCGTAGATAGCCTACAATAAGCTTAGGTATTTGTAAACATAACGCCATCGAAATATTAGTCGATTTGTTTCGGCATCATAAAGTTATTCTCGATTAAACATGTCAGCTTACGAGCCAAATTCTCGTCATTTGCGGGAGGTTTTAATTTTCTGCTTTGATATGAAGAAATCTGCGGTTGAGGCTCATAGAATGCTCTCAGATACCTATGGTGAGGCCACTATTAGTGAAAGAATGTGCCCAGAGTGGTTTCAACGCTTCAAGAACGGTGATTTTGACGTCGAAAACCAGCATGGCGGTGGAAGAGAGAAGGTTTTCGAAGATGCAAAATTGGAGGCATTACTTGATCAAGACTCGTGTCAAACGCAACAAGAATTGGCAGGATCATTAAGAGTGACGCAACAAGCCATTTCACAAGGCCTGAAAGTCATGGAATGATTCAGAAACAAGGAAATTGGGTGCAGTACGAGTTGAAGCCGAGAGATGTTGAACGGCGTTTGTTTGCTTGTGAACAGCTGCTTGCAAGGCAAAGACGGAAGGGATTTCTGCATCGCATTTTGACTGGGGATGAAAAAATGGGTTCATTACGATAATCCCAAGCTCAGAAAATCATGGGATATCCCGGCCATGCTTCCACGTCGACGGCCAAACCAAATATTCACGGTTCCAAGGTCAAGCTCGGTATTCGGTGGGACCAGCTCGGCGTAGTGTATTATGAGTTGTTAAAACCGACTGAAACAATCGCAGGCAATCGTTATCGAACGCAATTAACGAGCATTGAAAGACAAACGGCCGCAATACAAAGAGAGACATGATAAAGTGATTTTACAGCATGACAATGCTCGACCCCGTGTTGCGAAAGTGGGCAAGACATACTTGGAAACGTTGAAATGGGAAGTCCTACCCCACCCGCCGTGTTCTCCAGAAGTTGCTCCCTCGGATTATCACTTGTTTCGATTAATGGCACGCGGCCTGGCTGAGCAGCACTTCCGGTCTTATGAAGAAGCAAAAAATTGGATCGATTCGTGGATCGCTTCAAAAGATGACCAGTTTTTTCAACGCGGGATTCGTACGCTGCCCGAAAGATGGAGAAAGTAGTGGCCAGCGATGGACAATATTTTGAATCATAAATGTATAACCAGTTTTTTACAATAAAGCCTCGAATTTCGGAAAAAAACGGCGGAAGCAAAGTTGTACGCCTAATATATTCATAATGGTTATATTTCTTTCCCAGGCTGAATGATCGCTAATCATTTGTTCCCGATTTTAGTTACTCTTACCTAAACTTATATTTAATTTAAGGTATCCGAACACGTTCGGGGTACTTTTTTTAAAAAAATAACATACTAAAACATTATAAATGTTTTTTTAGGGATGGGATAAATATTAATATTTAACTGACAATACTTTAACAAAAATATCTCAATTTTACAAAAATGGCAATTATAAATGAAATTTTAGCAATACTTTTGAAAAGCTTCAAAGCAATTAGAGAAAAAGTAATAAACTTATACCAGTAAAAGTATTACTGAAACAAATTAAATGCATTTATCTAGAAAATGTAATAAAATTTTAATGTTTTAATAAGATCTAAAAATTTTAGGGCTGATCGATTAAATATCATAAGAAATGTAACATTTTTTTCGAGACCATTGTCTAAATAACAGGCCATAACTCAAAAAATACTCATACAATAAGAAATATTTTTTAGTTCATTCACTAGAAAATAATATAAATATCAGGTTCAAAAGGTTTCATGGAAATACATTAATAATGTTTCAAATTTTCAGACTCGCCATGATAAATTTTAAACAATATAAATGCCCACTCCAGTTTTTCTAATTTTATAAAATTGATAGTAACTTGGTCTCTAGGTGACGTAGAAACAAAACAAAGTATGTTTTATAAAGCCAAAAGATAGCTGTATTCAATAAAATAAAAACTATGTCTCAGGAGCGAATTTGGTCATTTCACCGTGTTCGGAAACCTTAAAACTAGATCATTTTTATTTTAAACAATATGTTTAAACATTTTTTTAAGGCAGTATATAAAAATTTAGTAAGATACATAAATAGCCTAAATGCCCAAGTAAAACAAATGAAATTTGTTACAAGTTATCCTGAATAGAAAATAATGCTTTTTGAAATAAAACATTAAAAAAAGTCCATTTCTAACCTCGTGGGTAGCTCATGTAAGGATAACTACGGGTTCTTTTCAATCCACTTCTCACTTTCCACCTCACGTAGTCCTGGGCTTGAGAAGATCTTTTGATAAACGACTTACGTCTCAGTCCTTCTTTCATGCTCTGTTGACCTATCACGCAGTCAACAGACAATCCTGTAGCATTCTCAGGAAATAAAATTTCTCTCACATTAAAGGAGCTCAATGGTAAAACAAACAGTAATCTGAAATGCATAAATGTAGAATGAATTCATTTTCATAATTTCTCATTTCAGAGTTTCATAAACTATCTAATCTTTTTAATAAGGAATGAAAAAGGTTCTTAATATTAAAGTGATTAAGGCGTCCGACTACTTGCGACAACTTTTTTTTTTTTAAAAAAATGGAGATATGAGGATTATGTGCTTTCTAGATTTATTTAGTACATTTTTTAAAAAATATCTATATGTATATTTAAGCAAAATTTATAATAATAATAATAGGTTCCAGTCTATAACAATATTTAAAACCTTCAAAAGGCAGCAAAACAATTTAAAATTGGGACAGAAAATTCATATAAAAAGGGCAAGAAAAAACACTTAAAGAAGGGATTTTAAAGACAATACAGTCATAAAGCATTTAAAACGTAATAAAGTATGATTTTGTGACATATTGTGAGAAAATTAAGTTGGCAAATACGAACGCTAAGGTAATATGAGCACATTTAAGCAAATATCCATAGTACACCTGATGGTTTTAAGTTGTGTGGTACATTTGTACTGCGGCGTTAGCAAAACTCAATTATCATGGCGACTGTATGATTTGTATGTGTTACTGTGCAGTTCAAACAGAAGTGCAAACGGACCACTTTTAATGTAAGTATAACTACCAGATATTTCAAATTAGGACTGTTGTTATATTTTAGTTATCTTATTTAAGATTTAACATGCAAAATTAATTAATTTTACATGATACCACAAAAAATGGTTGCAAACTTATGTGAGTGTAGGATCCCTTAGCGGGATTGAGGGATTTCGTTCTTTCTCCCTTCGACAGCAGTAATACCATCTATTAAATAATGTCACTAGAGTAAATATGGCCAGTAAGATTAAGAATAATTTGAAAGAGGTGCCGAAACGTTATGATATTTTCTTTTTATGAGATAATTAAACTGAGATAGAATATTTGATGCTCTTACAATAACCTTTAGGTTATTCATGCTTATGAATTATGGTGCTTATATTGGGAAATCGTTAGTTAACCCTGATCAGAAGCCAACAACCTGATCATCTGATGAAGTATAGCTTTCTAACTCTACTCTTGAACCATCCTCTCGTCCTGAACGTCCTTTGAGCATCTTCCTTCCACAAACCTCTTCATTAAAATAAATTAGGCCAAGTTACAGCAGCAAATGTCACATTTATTGTCGCTACTGAACCCTCACAGTCAGCAACATCACTTTTGGAGGATCTGAGTTCAACTCCAACACTGAAAACAACTTGCGAAAAACGTGGAAGACGTAAGAACGTTGCATGAGAGCTGACAAGTGCAGAAGGTTGACTTCTACATAGAAGAGAGCTGCCAACTAAGGTCGGAGAGAATATGTAAGGGCAAAACACAGAGAAACAGAAAATGTCAAGAACACAATGTATCCTGCATTTGCCCTGTCTGTGATGCTAACTATTATGATGAAAATCAAGGACAGGAGTAGATGCAATGTTAAAGCTCTGGTTCATCCTGGTTCCATGAGGAATATGTCGAATTTAGAAGGTGACTCCTTCTATTGTAATTAGTGTAGCGTATGAAACAAAGGCAGTCCTCATAAAATGAAGTTTTTCTTTACGTTTGCAATCATTTGTGTTGATTTAATAGTTTATCTGATTTTTATCATGCAATTATTTTTAATTTATAGATAAAAACTTGGACATTTTTGTTTGTGATACAATAACAAAGGTTTAATTTTATTTATCATTTGCCAAAACATGTAATTTGTGTAAAAATGCATTTCTGCGTTTGGTAAAGGTAAATGCAGAGATGACAGTTCCTCCTATCTTTTTTTATAAAGCACAACCTGCCCATATTATATAAAGTATTAGTCAAATATGGGCAATCGCAGAATTTGTTGCGGAGCTTCTTCATACACATAGCAACAAGTGTTAGGGGTTTGTTCATATACCATTAAAAAGACCATTTTCTTAAGTTTGTAATAAATTAATTTTGGAAAAATGGAAAGTGTTTTAGTGTAGTATATTTCCAATTATGTGTTTTGGTACCCATACTTTCCAAGTTTATTCAAAATATATATAAAAAAAACATGATGTTTCAAGTCAGCATCAAGAACTTTTGTACGAAACTGTTTTTATTTGCGAGCAATCGACACATCTTTTCGTTGAGAGAAACGAATGCCAAGTGATCCGATTTAAATAGACTGAATACTTATTACCAGAGCAGCTAAATAATCGTTTTTTAGTTTATGTTTTTGATTGGAAAGTAAAGCTCAGAAGTGCATATACGAAGACAATGAAATTTAATGACCTGGAATTGGAATTGTTATGCTTAGAATACATTTTCTGAGAAAAATTAGCTGTTTATTTTAAGACTCGAATATGCTACAGAAAATAAAAGTTAAATGGTAAATATGAGATTTTCTTTTAGCTACAATTTAATTATACTAACGTATATATATATATATAATCAAAATTTCTCTACAGGAGAGAGATGAATTAACATGATTAATACTTAAAAGAATAGCAATTGCTAGATAACCAGACAACAGAATTTAAAAGGAGATATGAAAAATTGAAATAAAAGAGTAAAATATAAAAGAATGGATGCTACAGTATTATCAACTTTGCTGACTTAGGACAGCTTGTATACAAAAAAATTCCTCTTAAAAAAACTTTCTCTATATAAAAGTGGGGTTGAACATGTTTTTTGGCCAGCCAACCTTCCTGCCACTCACATCCTTCTTTCATCGCACCATTGGCGGCGGAGACGTCTGTGGTTCTGCGTCAAAGGTAGACCAAGCAATGGACGTCTTGCAGACAGACCACTTTGCAGTAAACGGCGTCGAATGGTGCGCGCAGACACTGAATGATGCGTTACAGACTCAATGTGCTGTGCTACAGTTTCTGATGTGACTGAGCGATCCGTCACTGCCATGCGCACTATTTTCCTGTCCTCACGTGAAGTGGTGCACTGAGGTGGATGCGATCGACCACGTCGGTCTGTCGTACCCTCCTACATCCAACGGTCACATATCCGCATTACAGTTGCTTAATTTCGTCCAACACGACTACTGATTTCCCTGAAAGATAATCCACAATCTCGGTAGGCCACTATCCTTCCTCTGTCGAACTCGGATACTTGATCAAAAGCTGATTGCTGTTTTCTACGAGACATAACTGGTCATTTTATGAAAAAACCACAAGAAAAACACAATTGCGGAACTTGAAATCGTCGAAATCTCCAAGCCTTAAATAGCGCTTTGAGGTGGCGCCACAGGCGTGCGTGATGTGTGCCTGCGCTGAAATTCTAATCATTTGCACATCTCACCTCCGCTAATGCATTTTGTAAATTTCATGTTATTTGCGTGCTTCCTTCAGGGTGTTGCATTTACGGTGGCCAGCAGTGTGTGTGTATATATATGGAAGAAATTTATAAAATATATCAAAAACAAAAATCAGAAAATAAAGAACATAACAAGAAATAACGTTATAAAAATAAGAAAGAAAAACTTGAAGATCGAATCTATAACAATAGATAAAAATGAAATACATGAAAGAACCTAGCGAGTCAAAAAGCAATTTCGAACTTAGGACCAAATAAGTGGGTTTAAATTAGTTTGAAGGCACCAACCTCCCCCCTTTGCAACTCGGTAGTTAAAATCAAAATAAAATAAATAGAAATTCAAAGTATAAAAAATCAAAATTTATATTCTTTTTTGTATTTCATTTTTATATCTTTTAAAAGATTCGATCTTCATGTTTTTCTTTTTTATTTTTATCACGTTATTTCTTCTTATGTTCTTTTTTTTTTTTTTTTGCTTTTTGTTTTTGATATATATATATATATATTATAAATTTCTTCCATACATACGTCATGCATTTATGTGGCTGCTTTGCGCCTATCTATGTATGGATCTCTTTAATTATGAGTTTGTTAAGATATTTATGTATTACGAGCATGTTTGCTTATAGCGAATTTTGAATTCAGCCTTGGATTCAAAATCTTGTCTATGAATGTTTTTCTTATATTAAGTTTAATTTAATTTATTCATTTACTTTATTCATTTTCTTTGTGTAGTTATTTTATTTGTATAAAAAAACATTTTGCTAACTCTTAATTTTGTGCCTATATGTTTGTGGATATGTTGTATGTGGGTGAGTTGGAGTCTACTGAGATGTTGCTCATTGATTCCTTTTTTATCATTGTGATTAGAGGGTTGCTAATAATATTTTATTATGTTTTCAAGATACATTCACCTTCTAAATAACTATGAGAATGAAAAATAATAAGTTTTTATGTGACTGGCAATTTGTCATACCTTGGTATGACATGCTCGGTGGTACAGTATAATGGCACACTCACTTCCAAAAGTTAAGCACGAAGATGTAAAATGCAAAAAAATCAACAAATACTGCTTTGATTGACAAAAAATTTGGCAGTAAAGTAGCATACATATTTATACATAAAACAAAATCAATATTTATATACAAAAATTAAAACAATATTAAATTTTTGTAAGTTATCAGATAATGTCATACTGGAAACTTAAACAGAATTATATATAAAGTGAAAATAAACAGCATAAAATGAAAAAAAAGGACATTAATAGGTTATGTGATCCCCCCTCATCTGTATGCAAAGTTAACACCTTCTGACCATGTTTTCAATTAGGTGGTCAACCACCGCAGAATTAAGCAATCGCCATTCTTCTTGTAGAACAGTTTCCAGCTCAATAAGAGTGGCTAGAAGTGGGAAACGTGAAGAGATACAGCACGGCCGAGAGCATCCCAAAGATTTTCAATGGGATTAAGGTCGGGCGAATATGCTGGCCCCGCCATACGCTCAATCCCTTCACTCTCCATGTAGTCATCGACGATATCAGCTCTATGAGGACGTGCGTTATCGTCCATTAAAACAAAAGTAGGGCCAACTGATGCAGCGTACAATCTTACAATGGGTTCTAGGACTTCATCTTGATACCGGACAGCCGTCACCGAACCCCTTTTAAAGATGTGCAGGTAGGTTCGGTATCCTAATGAAATCCCTGCCCACACCATAATGCTTCCGCCTCGGAATGCGTGATGTTCGGTGATGTTTTGGGGCTGATTGCGTGTTACTTGTTTTACGCCATATCCTTATACGCTTGTCATCTGGCTGCAGAGCAAATCTTGACTCATCAGTAAACATGACATAGACCCAGTCATACACAGTCCAATTGCCATATTCCCGGCACCACTTTAATCGTGCCCCTCTTGATTGAACGGATAGAGGAACACAAACTCGAGGTACTCGGGCATGCAGTCAATTCATATGTAATCTTCGGCGTACAGTAGCTGCAGATATAGCCTTACCAATGGAAGTTGTAACCATAGATGTCACACGTGTGGAGGTCGCTCTGCGATTCCGTTTGGCTACAATAGCAATATATCGATCTTCCGCGGGGGTTGTAACCCTTGGGTAACAGTCTACGGGCCTTCGGACAACTATCTGTGTGGTTTGGAATTGTTTCCATAAACGTTAAATTACAGAATGATGAACGCCGAAAAAAACAGCCACATTTGTGATCGACTGTCCTGCTTCAATGCGCCCCTCAGCACGTCAGATCTCAGAATCTTCCATTTGTTTTCTGGAAGTTATAGAAACACGTATGTCTTGAAAACAAATTGTACGAAAGTTTTAAACACCTTCATCAGCACTTACAATCATTTTCTGTAACCCTTCATAAAGCTGGCTTCTTATAAGACTGCCCTTTTTGCATATTTCTTGACATGAAAGCACGATTGGCTGTTACCTAACATATTTGCATACTTCAATCTACCTCTGCAGGGAATTGCATCCTCTTCAATTCTGATTGGCTTCCGGAAATTAGCATTTTCCTCTCCGTGCTTAACTTTTGGAAGTGAGTGTATCTGTGCCACCGTCATCCACTTACTATTCTGTAGAGCCCTTGTTTTTCTGATTTGGCATGTATTTAGGTATGTCTTTAGTGAATTATGGAGATGGGCACAAATGTTCTGAGTTAGCATATAAAGAAACTAAAAATCTTTTAAAAAATATTTAAAAAATGTGTGAGTTCTTTTGATATTCAGGATTTTTTTATTTACCCTTCTGATTTTAAACCATGTGTTGCTGGAGTTAATAAAACTCGAATTTTTTGGAACTCCAAATATAACAAGAGGTTATCTCGTATACCAGAGCAAAAAATTCATGTTATGGATTATAGAGCCGAAGTTCAAAGAGACAGGGGTTTGGGTAATATATCTGAAACCAGATTTTTCAAGGATAGCCATTGTTTAAAACTTAAATTCAGGTCTTGCACTAATAAATGATGCAAGGCTTGTATCATGATCAGTGATAAACAGTTAGATATGAATTCGGGATATATATTTTGTGAAACCTTTAATTGTATTTACAAAATGACTTGTAATGTGTGTAAATTTTCTTACATAGGACAGACCTCGAATACTATCAATATTAGATTAAACCAACATAGATCTGATACTAAGAAATTTGAGTGTAACAAAAATCATTGTAAGGTTGAGATAGGGCACTTTAACAAACGTGGATTTAATAACATAACTGTACGTATACTTAAAATAGTGCCAAATACTAAACACAGATTGTGGTTCGAAAACTTTAGTATAGGTGCATTTAAAACGTTTTATCTTTATGGTCTGAATATTATCTGGAGAAATGTTTTGCCATCATTTAAACAAAAATCTGAAGAGTCATTATATATTCCGAAATTTAATAAATCTTATGGTAACAACAATAATGTTGGAATCTCGAGAACTTCAAGAGCTAAGTATGGAAACAGAGTTACAAGAAACAGCACTACTCTCAAGAAATCTATGATAGAATAAGCTAATAAATTTGATGATAACTTTAACGCAGGCTTAATTAAATTTTTTATGTTTGGTATGAATAAAACTGAAATTAAAATTATGACAGATATTTTAAGCAGATGTAATTTTTTAGATTCTCATGGCATGCATATGATTCGAGATCTTAATAATTATCTAGTACAAAAAATGAATATTAAATTAGAAGCAATTGAAAATCACACTACACAACATTGTACCATGCTATTTATGAATAAATCCTTTAATAAAATTAATTTTTCAAGTATATTTCAAAACAATCCTTTTTTCCTATTATATATAAAATATTATTATTAAAAAGGCTTTCAAATACAAGAAACTTGGCAGATATATTTTCAATTATAATCAAATCTCGGAGCTCCTATGTCCGGAGGCATGTAAATGCTATTCATATCGTGATTATATTGATGATTATCATCAGCACGTTGGCACGGGAGATCTTGGCATAGTAAAAGATGATTTATTGAGAAATTTTATGAAAAAAGGTACTGGCTTTAGGTTTATGATCACAAAAAATAAATCCATTGTTTTAAAACAAATCACAAGAAATTTGGATACTTTCTGCCTTAAAATGGCTATTAAATACGGAATTTTGATTGAGGCTTTCAATCAATTTAGATCTCTTGTATCAATAGAAATTGGAACATTGGATTTCAATGTTGAAAATGAAATAATGTATAAAGTCCCTATATTCAATTTTCTTACAAAGGATTTAGTGCCCTAGAGATACAGGTAGAGGGCAAAATAATAGGAACACCCATTTAAAAAGGAGTCGTCCTTCGACCATCGAAAAAACGGCTACCACCTGTCGCAACAGTGTGCCACCTAGTAGCGGTGAAAGGGAAGTATAAGTCAAGCATTTGGTAGTGTGAGAGCTACATGAGAATATTTTGTTCCTAGCAAAGCGTGATTATGTCCGACCTCTCCGACATGATAATTGGAGCTCGCCTCGCTGGAGAGTCCGTGTCTAGAACAAGTGGCGTAACGTGCACCCCGCACTGCGGCGGGGGGGGGCAAGGCTTCTAGGGGGCCCAAAGCCTGACTGACGCCATGAACGTAGATTTTCTCAAAGTTCGCTTCACATTTTTCAAAATGGAATTTTTAAGCGATTTTCCAAACAGCGATCAAACGTCATTCATCATCAAAACTTTCATACGCTCATTACATATCTTTAATCCTATAGCCAAATCAAAAACTTTTTTTCCATTTGCTGTAATTCAGGCAACGAGAGATACTTTTTCTTTAGTGGGTTTTCTTTTTAAACCTTAATTACTAACAAATAAAACAGTCAGACGGAGAATCCGATAAAATGCTAGGAAGATACAAAAATTTCAACACTGTTATTATTACTGTATACATTACATTAGCAGTAGGGAGGAGAATAAAAGATATGATTTACGTTTTAAGAAGCAGCAGAGAAAATTATTGGCGTCTTTAGTACCCCCCCCCCCCCTGTGTTTCAATTTAATTTAGCAAATTCGTAAATAACGTACATCTGTTATGCTTTTTTCAAGAAAAATAGTATTACGATACTTGGAAAAGCATAGAGAGCATTTTAAATGAGAGCACTTGATGATCGATTTAAGAGTATTCAATCAAATGAAGCATAATGAAATGTATCAGTTTTTTATTTCATTTTCATGAAATCATTTTTGCTTCATACAAAGAAGTCTCCTTATTAAAAGTTTCAGAATTTACGCTAGAATGTAATCGAACTTAGGTCAAGTTCATCCCAGGATTCAGAAATGAAAAATCAGGCAAGTGATACCTTTTTCTTTCGTAAGAATTTTAAATCTAAAAATACTTTAATTGTGTAAAAATTGTGTCTTTCTTGGTGTTCGTTTTTATTCAAGTTCCCAGGTTATCTATCGTTAGAGATTTCCAGTTTTAATAAATATTATAAATACTCTTTAATGTTATACATTATTTACTTCGTTTACTCAAACTCCGGTTGATTTTGCATTCAGAAAAAGTTTAATGATAAATATTTTTACGTGATGTATAAAGGTACATTATGTTATGCTTTGGCAATCTTTTGTTTTTTTAATATACATTTGCTGTAAAAGAGTGTTCTTAAGGACGAATGAGAGAAGATAAGCTCTGAAGAAACCACTAGACTTAATAATTCAATGCCGAAACGACTTCAGGAAGTTTTCAACATACGGGGTTATCCAACCAGCTGTTAAATAGCTCATTATCCTTTTTGAATAATTTTTACAGTTACTATTAAAACAGTGAACGCAGACATTTTCAACTTGATTTTTGTTGGTATCGCTACAAACCTGTCCTAATTTTCAAAGCTATGAAAGCAAACCGAGTTCACTTTTGTTATTCTCAATACTTGGAATGAACTAAATAAAATAGAATTTTAAATTTTTTTTTTAAATTCCGGTTTTTAAAATTTTTTTTCATCGTTTATGTAAGCAGTACTAGGTGAAACAGACTTTTCTAGCAAGTATATATTTCTAAGATCCGGCTTGGGGCCCAAGACCTGACATTACGGGGGAGGGGGGGGCCAATTATTTTCCGTTACGCCACTGTCTAGAACAGCCAACATTGTGGGTGTTTCAAGAACCACTGTGTCAAGGGTTATGACAGCCTACAGTAACTTGGGTAAGGTATCTTTAGCAAAGCACAACAGTGGGAAAATGTTGAAGTTGAAAGACCGTGATAGACGGGTGTTGAAGAGAATATTCGCCCAAAAACGCAAGACTACACTGTCGCAGATAACATCCGACATGAGAACCAACCTTTAGAACCCCCTATCCATGAAAACTATTCTACGAGATTTGCATGATGTGATCATTCATGACAAAGTAGCCATTCCAAAAACATTAGTTTCGGCATGGAATGCTAAGAAAAGACTACAGTGGTGCCGAGACCACTTAAACTGGACACAACTGCAATGGGACACAAGTCAACTGATCTGATGAATCTTCATTTACAATATTCCAGATCACTGGACGTGTGTTCGTCAGGCGAACACCTGCAGAACCATTTTATGTGGACTACTTGGTTCGAACCGTGAGACATGGAGAGGATTCTGTGATGGCGTGGGGCGTAATATCTTCCCGTGGATTGGGGTCTCTCGTTGGCTTGAGTGGGATGATCCCAGGCGACCATTATCGAAGCATTCCTATTGTTTTGTCCTATACCTGTACCTTAAAGCAAAAGCATTGTGCCAAGGGCACATTCATAATGAGCACGTCTGAATTCCATTTTTGACACTGAATAACCTTTCAACCACCAGAATGACCATATATATGCAAGGATTGTCCACAGAACTAAAAAAAATAAATACATGCAGAAAGCTCAACATCCGGGTTCCTTAATGATTTCGTGGAGTGTTAGCTATGAAAATATCTCAAATCCTTTTTGCCAGAAAAAAGTGAAAATCACGGGAAAATATTATCAAAACACTATCATAGAACCGCTGGTGAAACCCCTAAGCGAAGGCCTGTACAATGGAAAATATTTGATTTTTCAGCTGGACTCTGTTTCTGCTCATAAGGTGAAGACAACTTAGAGGTAAATGAAACGTGCCGGACAACACAGAACAAGAAAATTGGCCTCCCAGCAAATCGGATTTAAATTCCCTCGACTGTAAACTGTGGCTAGTATTGAAAGCAAAGGTAGGTGTGCTGAAAATAACATTCCAATTAGAACAGTCTAAATCGTTCCTTAAGAAAGTCAGCGATGGAAATTCGCATGGAGATGGTGTATGCTTCAATAGATGATTTGCCAAAGAGACTTAAGAAGAAGTCAAAAAAAGACAAAAATTCGAATAAAAAGTGCATAATGTATTAAATTCAAGATTTAGTTTTAAATTTGACTATAAAGTTTTTAATGTTAACTCCTTTATAAATGTATCCTTATGGCACATAATTAGGCACAGAATATTCAAAAAAATTCAATCATCTGGCTAACTGAATGTCATACAGTATAAAAATGGAATAACTTTAGTAGTCTGCATTAATACTTTAATTTGAAATACAACCAACAATCCCACAAAAACTTTTACGAGCCCGCTTTGAAAAATGTCTAGAGGAAAACGAATAGATTTCAGTAAATCTGGTGGTTTCAGCAGGCAGGTTGATATGGCTGTCTTAGTTTTTCAACGCCCTGCTGAACAGTTTCATAAAAAAAGCGTGTTAAAACAGTAGCTAAGAGCAGTCCGAGCATTCCTCAAATAATTTTTTTATCAACTCGGAAGAACTAGATATTTTAATCGACTTAAAAGAAAGAAAAAAAATTGTTTCCAAATAACCAAGACAAAATACATGTTAAAACTAAGACAAAATACAATTGATCGTAACTATGGTGAGAGTGTTGAAAAGTCAGATTTATCAATAGAATAGAATTATTTGAGTATTTAATGGGGGGGGGATCACCTTTCAAAATTAAAAGTACAAAACAATCATGATATAGTGAAACTAGAGGACAAATAAATATCTTCCGAACAATGGAGATCCGAAAGATCATCTAGACTCTCATCTTTCTTTAAAGAATTTACTTTCAGGAAAGCATCTATTCAATGTTCTGAGCTTGTGATTAGGATTGTATTGCGAGTTATGCAGTTCAGCAGTGCTCCCCATCTTTTTATTGCAGTGGACTGGTCAAAGTTTTATAATTTTACCACGGCCCGCTGGAAGGGTGGGAGGACATTGATTGTTTACATTTTAGATTATAGTTTAATTTAACTGTATTAAATATATCTCCAGAATAAAATAGTTACACCAAAATATAAATATAATGGATTTAACATAGAATATAAAGTGATTTCTCTAGAAAATCGCCTTAATCCGAGAGAAATACACAGCAGTAATTAAAATGGAAATAATTCAATGTTCCTTGGGCAGTCCAGTACCATTTGATCTACAGACTGGCAGTGGTCCACAGCCCAGGGATTGGGAAGCACTGCAGTATAGCAATGAATTATGGATTTCCAATCGAGGAGATCGCTTGAAAGCAATATGCGAGAGAACATTCCGTTAAAATGAAAAAATGTATTATTTCTACGTAAAGATAAGTCCTTTTTGCGTGCTTAGCTCTTTGGATAAATAGATGATCATCTCATCAAAATAAAATGTCCTTATTCTGTGAAATTTGAAACAAATCTGCTTGAAATCTTAAATATAAAAAATATAAATAGTCTAGGTTTCAAATTTCAAATGCAAGAGGAAACGTATAAGGGCTGCTCAAATGAAAAGTGGACACATGCAATTGTGTCGAAATGATTGCAGCTATAGCAGCACAACCGAACATGGATATAAAGGGAGGTAAGAGGCGTACACCGCATACGACGTGCAATGATGAAACTTGTTCTTGGTAGAGGAAATAGATCAAAAGTAAAAACGTGCTATTCTTGGGTACGTCCATATCGGAGCAATGCGCGGTAGTATAGATTCTTATTGCTGAGGTTGAGTTGAATGCGAACTATTATTTATCAGCGAATGGGGTCAGTCTATGACAAGCACTGCTAAGTTCGAACAATTGGTGCAAAAGTTTTCGTGTAGGATGGCAGACGATACCAGATCTCCATGACAATACCGGCCCAAACGTCTCTCGTAAAGCCCAAACAACCTTAAAAAAATTCCTTAAAATGTGTTGGAACACCCATCGTACAGTCCGAATTTGTCTCCCTGAAACCTTCTACACTTTTTCAACTTAAGAGAGCATTACGTTTCCGTTCGGACAGTGAGATGAAAGAAGCTAAGCACGACTTCTACAAGAATCAACCACAATATTTCTGCAGCGAAGACATAGACCTACTGTCGAAACAATGGGACCTGTGTTACAACGCCCAAAGCGATTTATTTTAAATTCCAATAAAGGTATTCTTTTTATGTTCACTTTTCAACTTTACGTCAACTTGTCCACTTTTCATTTGGGCACAACCCTTATATATACCTATAAATAACAGATTTTACCACCAAATATAAAGTCAGCTATTTATTACTCAACAGAAACGGTGTGACCTTTATTTAGAGTGTACGAAAAATACATTGACACTGCGTATAGAGCAGAATAAAGAATTTTGGAAAAGATTCAACCCCAAACTGAAAAAAATCTTTCTTCAAATGTGTTCTACTAGAAATTATTGATGGAGGAGCACCAGAGGAAACATGCCTTTCAGAGAGTCACTTGCAAAGAGCAACAAATGAAAAGCAAAAAATGAAAAGGGACTGTCTTTATAGAATAGGAAGTAAAATCTAATCATCTCAATTCATTGTTTATCGCCAAAATTTAAAGGTGCACTAAGACTAACGGTGGTCTCGAGGATTTGAATCTTCGTCACACGCAAGTGACGTGGAAGATGCATGAGAAGGTACCCCAGTCTCCAAACTTACACACCAATGTGAAAATTTTGAACCTCGACCCCCAACATGGGTCTTCAGTTTCGCCTGCAATAGTGGTATTTGATGTAAGCAAAAACATAGCCTTTATTGAAATTCAAATTTTTATGGTATTAACTCTTTTATGGCTTACTGCCCTTTAAAGCTCCAATTTCAACAACAGTGTTAGGCAGTCTATTTAGGCTTAAAGGAGTATACTGGTAAATTTTTGTAAAAACTGCATGTACCATTTTGATTTTGAGGATGTTCCATAAGCTGGAACAGTGCGCTACTACAGTTCCGAATAGTGAAGCTAGACGAGTATTGCCGAGAAGCAAATAAATGACAAGCTTTTTCATATAAGTAAAAAAACCATAATATGATTTTTATGTAGGGTAGGAGGGGTGAATCACATGGAGGCCTGCTATTGTACACCCTCATCCTCCAAAAAAAGGGAAAGGGGAAAAAATAAAATGAAAAGGTAAAGAGAAAGGCTTTTGATTTTATATAATTTTTTTGAACAAATGCGATATACTTTTTGTACAGTATATACAAGTCTTTTATTCAGAAATATTTAGAAATCTGCATTTCAAATTAGAAATAGGTGCTGCGTAGAGGATTCTGGTCTAGATGAATCATCATTTTCATCTGATACACACGACATCAACATAATTAAATTGCTCTAATGGTATTGTTCTTGTAGGAGTGTATTCCTCCTAAGGAGTACCATTGCTGTCCTACGCTTGGATTCGCTACTTGAAGAACTTTCAGTGTGCCTCCGAAATATAAAAAAATCTCCACGCCATTTGTATAACAGATAATAAAAATAATAACTAGAACCGTATTTACAATGAAGAAAAATAAGCTATTATATATAGAAAGTTTATAAGACAAATGGTACCAAAATCCAAAAGCAAAAAATTCCTTCAGCCCTAAGCAATGGCTCCTGCAAGAAAACTTCCACAAAAATTTTAAGAGGTTTACAGTCGGTACAGATCGTTTCCAAATCATTCAATTCTCCCCATGAACATTACATAGATTATTCCTCCCGAAAAGAGATAAACAGAAAATGAAATACAGATGCGTAACATAAAGAAGAGCGATAGGTTCAGTGTTTTAGCTGATGGAACACTCAATTTTATTCGACGATTCAATTTATTCGACTACTGACTTTGACAGAAGGCAGATTGTAATGGCTCGAAGGCTCGGAACAAGTATTTCCGAAACTGCATGACTCGTGGGTTGTTCGCGATCTACAGTTGTTAGTACTTATGCAAAGTGGATGAATGACGGTGAAACCAGCAGTAGACGACATGGTGTTGGACGTCCACACGCTATCAAAGAAAAAGGTCGTCGGAGACTGTCTCGCATTGTGAAGCAAAACCGGAGCCAGACAGTGGCTCAGCTGACTGCCCAATACAATGCAGGGCCAAGTAGAATAGTATCGGAGCACACTGTTCAGCGGACACTTTTGGATATGGAGCTACGCAGCAAACGTCCCACTCGTGTGCCTTTGCTGACCAAGCGTCATCGCCAACTGCGCCTGCGCTGGGCCCGGGAACATCGCGACTGGTCCATGGATCAGTGGGAGAGAGTTGCCTGGTCAGATGAATCACGGTTTGACATTCATCACGCCGATGGCCGTGTCAGGATACACCATCTTCCAGGTGAACAGTTGCTCCCTCAATGTACAGTAGGTCATACACAGGCCGGTGGTGGCGGTATTATGTTTTGGGGGACGTTCTCTTGGGCGTCTCTGGGACCCATGGTTGTGGTAGAACACACCATGAATGCTACAGGGTATCTGAACATCATTGCGGACCAGTTGCACCCTTACATGGCCTCTGTTTTTCCAGCTGGAAATGGAATGTTCCAACAGGATAACGCCCCGTGTCACAAGGCTAAAATTGTGATGGAGTAGTTCCAGGAACATGATGCTAAATTCTATTTAATGTCCTGGCCGCCTAACTCACCGGATCTCAATCCGATAGAACACATTTGGGATGTCATGGGACGATAGCTCAGAGTTCAAAGACCACAAATTCGCAATATTTCGGATTTGCGCGACCGTTGCTTAAACATCTGGTACAATCTGTCTCCGGCCATCTACCAAGGACTTGTGGCATCCATGCCAAGGCGAGTTGAAGCTGTGTTGCGCACCAAAGGTGGATCAACTCGTTATTGACAAGTGGTCATAATGTTTTGGCTCTTGAGTGTAGTTCCCATTACATGGTGAGTGAAAAAATATATTTAACATTGTAACTCTTGTACCAATTAAGCAATTGGATTTTTAAAGTATAAAGTAGCTGAAGCCAATTATTTGAAATGACTAAAAAAATGCTAAGGAGAGATTAAAAACAATTTTTAAACAGGAAAAGGGACCTTTCGGGCAACCCAGAACACACCAGATTTTTTTTTTTTTGTATGACTTTTTGATGGGTAGTTTTCAAGCTCTTGAACAATGTAGAAAGACAAAAAAGTGTAACTGAAAACAGGGGGCAGGGGGTAAACGCCATAAAAACTACTCTGCAACCAGATACCACAGATTGGATACTTTCCTCCCCCAAATGTGCAATGAGAAGACAGCAGGTACAATCTTTACAAATATTTAACAAGTTTTTTCCTTTTGAAATGAAAAAAAATAATTAATTTAAAAAAAGGAAACTTTTTTTTTTGAAGACCTCGAAACAGATCAGAAAAAAATCATTTATATATTTAGATTTGCTTTAGATTTGTACTTTCAGCAATCGGCTAAGAATTTGTTTGAATCAATAAAAGTAATAAGCAAGCAACCACAAGAGAGAGAGAAATTACTTCAAAAATAGTAGTTAAGGCTTAGTGAAAGTTTATATTTATTGATATTGGTATTCCAGATGAGAAAGACATATAACTACAGTACCAGTATCTAAAAACATGATGGATTAAGAGCTGTTTTGTAGGGTTAGAACCAGTTTTGGGGCTAGTTAACCTTCTGTTTATTGTACTGTGGGTAATCAATTACAATATAGCTTAATTATATAAAATCCCAATCACTGAAATAAATTAAGAAAATTTATTATTTAAAATGTAAAAAGTCCCAGTATTGAAAAAGTAAACCAAATGGAACTCAATGTAATATTAATTTGTTGTTAACATATTTTCACACATACATATTTTCCCTTAATATAACTACTATTTGGTTTTAATGGCATGAATACTACTATATTGCATAGATAAATATGTATATATTTTTTAGAGCATATAAGAAGCAACATTTAAGGAAGTTAAAAATTCTCCAGTAATGAAATTCAAAAAATACATGTTTTTTATTTAGAACAGAGAAAAAAAGAAAGGGAATTCATAACATTCAGCAAAAATATTTTATATTTTGAGGAAAATAGAAACCAATATTTTACGAACATGGTGTTTTTTTGTTGTTTTTTTTTAAATTTTCTTATTGCATTGCGATACTAATATATATTCTAAAACTTACCAAAATTGTTACAAATTTCAAAAAAAAAAAATATAGCGCATTTTTAGCAGGGGGGGGGGGGGGAGACAAATGAAAATTAAATTTAAAATTAACAGTTCTTTCCATATAACATAGAATTTAATTTGTACATGGATTTTTTTTAGAAAAATATCATGAGATATCCAACTAACCTTGGAAAAATGGAAATATGTTCTATCATAATATATATTTAATAAAAGTAAAATTATTATATTATACGAAGTTTATTTTAACACAACAAATGCTGGTGCAGAAAAATTCCACTAAAAAATGAATTAAATATGCCTGTATCAACTATTAAAATAATTTCAAGAAAACTGTATATTAAATTTTGAAACTATTTACGACAGATGTGTGCATGGTAATATTTTTATTTCTGAAACTCTCTTTATGTTACTTGTTTTACCCTGTTATCCATTTTATTCATTGTTTTTCCAGACTATTCACATTTTACTATTATCATTAGTATTTCTTTTTAAAAGTGAATGAAATTAAGTCAATTTATTTTTTGTGTTTTTTCTAAAGTTGTTTTTACAGAAAAAAAGCAACTGTTAAGACCTCTTCCGCATTCTTATATAGAAATGGGTAGATCTTTTGCATGGTCATGATCCAATGGCATTTTTTTATATATATAACCTCCTTTCCCTTTCCAAATTATTAACTCTACTAAAGGTCAGGAGACTCATTTCTTTTTCCAGATTTACTGCTGTGCACCCTTCTAAAATCCTATCTACATTGTTTCCTTTTCACTGGAAGGGATGATCTGATGAGATCATTTTTACAGTCCATTTTTTGACAAATATTACTGTCCATCTCTTGACAAATATTCGCGTTAAAACTTTGCAACAGCTTATTTCATCTAGGAATGCTGTGCAGTTTTATAACCATAACTGGATTACCCTTTAAAACAAAACAAAAAATTATATACATTTATATTTGTGTAGATTTAGAACTCAAAACTGTGTTTTGAAGCTTTTTATATACTTGTAACCCAGATCAATTTCAATTCATTAAAACGTTCAATCAAAATAATAACTTCCTTTTGTAGTTTAAGCTTGCAGTTAAAACCTTCTAAATAATTTATATACTGAAACAAAAATAAATCTTTTTCATACAGTTACATTTTACACAATTATCTACATTTTATAAAATAAAATTACTTTGCAATTAAAAATCTATATATTTCTTTGAGCTTTATATTACAAATATAAGAAAAGTAAAAAAAATTGTCCATAAGCAGTACAAACGGTCAGTATATCTCAGTCTTACTTTTCCTTACATTCTTATAAAACCATCTTATCAACATTTTCACTATAATATGTTGGTTAAATTAAATGCGAGAAAAAAAATTTTATGTTCTCAAACTGAGATTTTTACTGAAAGCCCTAAGAAAATCCTAGTATTAAATCTACTATATTTAATAACATAATCTAAAAATATATGGCAAAAATAAATCCATGTAGATTTAATCTTGTAAAGAAAATAACTTGAATTTTTGCAAGAACAAACCCTCTCGATTTTAAATCAATTAATAGATTTAACGAAATTAGTTTATAACTTTTAAAATTATATATCAGAAAACAATAATGTATGTAAATAATGAGGGGTGAGAACACACTAAAAAAACAACTAGTGTAGTAACACGATGTCCAATAAGGTTGAACTTTAAAACATGATCAAATATTTTAATATTTACAATATACATATATTACAGTTTTGGATAAAAAAATCTAAATGAATATATGTAATGAAGAAAATAGACTTTTCCCTTAATATTAGAAAAGTAATGCAGTCTAAAAATTAACCAATATGTATATATATATTTCAAAAAAAATACACAAAATAGTTATTAACTTAAGATAACTATAGTCATGATAGTATCAAGTCTTAGCCACAGTAGAACTAAAGCAAACTCCTGGTCTTAGAAACCAGGATTGCATGGTTTAAACAATGTTTTTCGGTCAGCCAACCTTCCCCTGTATTTGCCAATACTCTGGGCCATAGGGAAAGAAAGAAATGTCTAGAGAAGTTTAACTATTATTACAAATAAAACCATAATCTATTAATGTAAAACGATAATATTATAGCCTATAATAATTACAAAAATATTTTAAAATCAAAGCTAAAACAATCAGAAAAAGACACCATGTGAGTACAGCAAAAACCATATTCCCGGGAGATAGAAAGGTAATTATCAGTAACGCATAAAATTGGTAAGTTTTGACAAAATAACATTAAGTCTATATATATATACATTTAAAAAATCTAAATTTTGTTTTAAAATTTATAGAAAATAAAAGTACCACCCAGAAATATACAATTAATTTTAAACAAAATATAATATTGTTAATTTACTTAGCATGAGGCGACTCTATCGATTAACTGTACAACTAATTACAGTTTCTTAACTTAACATAGGAATATAACATTTTATAAACTTAGCAGGGTATCCATGTTCCATACAATGTTTAATAAAGTTATTAAAATTTAAATATATATTAAATTTATCACTAAATAATACGTTATTACGATAAATGTAATTGAAAATAATATTTCTATATATAGATATAAATTTGAATTCCAGTAAGGCACTTTAAGAATGTTAAAATTAAAATAATCTCTTTGAACATAAATATTGCTATGTAATTTATAGTCCTTAGTATACAATGATACATCCAAGTAATTAGTTTTAACTGGATTACTATTAATTTAATTAGGTATATATTACAAATATGAGTAATAAATATACTATATGCATTAAACATTTTATGAAACATTGTTATCATTAAAAAATAAAGAAAAATACAAAGCAAATACTAATAAATTTAATAAGCAACTTTTTTTCAATTATCCTGTTTGAAATAGTTATTTAAGTATATACAATAATGTGCAAACTTTAGTAACTGTTCTGAATTTGCCATATTTCTGCACAAAATCATCTGGAAATTATGGAACTAAAACTATAAAGGCCCCCAAAGTGACACAAAGTACAGAGAAAGCACAGTAGCAAAATATTGAATCGGGAACTTATAATACAGAATGAAAAGACCTTATTAACAGAATGGCATTAGTACAGAATATTGTTTCACCAAGAATAACAATAAAATAAAGTTCCTTAGTAAGATATAACTACAACTGTTAAGTGGTCCTGTTCTTACTCAAACATCAGATTATCCAAAAATTCTAGAGGTAAGTTTACCTTCCTTAATGAGCATCTGTATCAATTGCCTAGTGTTAATTGTATGATATGATTACGATGCCACATGCATCTTCCCAAAGCAATGCAACAGCATCTAGTTTGTGCGATTCTGTGCTGTCAGTATAGTTCAATGGCATCTCACAAAGATGCAGAGTGCACAGATATAGACCATGCAAATATGCCTTCCCACACAAGCATCCCAGAATCATACTAAAGGCATCTTTCTCTTGCATTAATGGAATAAAAGCATTTCCTTACTCTCTCCATATCGACTGATGTCAAAAGTGTCTAGTCCAACAGAAAGTCGATCGATAAAGAAAGAACTCTATTGACGATATATCCAGTTTTTATGCTTATTACACCCCTGTAAATACTGCCATAGATGGGCTGATGTGTAATGTATGCAGTGTTAAGGAAGGAAGGCGAATAGATTACCTTTATGAAGGTGTCTGGCTACATAAATTGAGAGACCTGTCATCCAGTTGCCGTACACAACTGCTCAGTAATGTTGCCTATTTCAAGTTCGAAATCTTCATATAACACTTTTGACAATTCCAAACTCTTGGGGGAACACTCATTAAATTGTATTTCTCTTTATGTATCATTCAGAAAATCATTATTCTATTTGTATAGTCATTATAATGTTGACATATGTTACACATTTTACAAAGCCTTGACATCAGGTATCTGATTTTGCACATGTAGTATCTTGCTACAGAATTGGCTTTTCACCTTACTGAATACACAAAAAACCCTTTTCTATAATTTCATAGCTGTATGGTGAAAAATGGATTTGTTGCTTAAGTTTTGTACACAGGGGTATTTTTGAATGAAATTTAAAAAATTGAGGTATGTATATGCGAGAGGTGTTGCAGTTTAAATGTGAAAGAAACAAATGCAAGACAATGCAAACCGTATTTTGTTCGTAAAACAAGATACACTGGTTTCCAAAAGTTAAACAAATCACCAATAGTTAACTCAAAAAGAATGCAAGAAGATTGCATATAATTTGAAGATTGGATAGATTTATTATATTAAGCATAACTTACAAACAAAAAATTGTATAAATAATATTTACATTCCAGGAAAAAACAAGAATATAAAATGTACTAAATTGGACAAACAAATCAAATACAAGATTTTCTCAATAGTAAGAATAATCATCCCAAACAGCAACATGATAGCAATGTTTCAAATAACCAATGACTTGCATGAGTAGCAATGCCTATTGATCATTGAAGAAAGAAAAAAGAAACCTTCACTCAAGTAACCTTCTTGCTTCTCTTTGAAACTTTTATAATAATCCCTTCACTGAAAGAAAAATTCAGCCTTTTGTAACATATTTCACGATATTGACTTTCAAGTAATTCTTTATCAACATGTTCATAAATAAAAACAATTTTCATCAAAAATATAACTTATGTAGTTAATTATAATTTTTCCACATTTTTCGATTTTCGTTCTGTTTATTCACAAAAAGAAAATATCCCAAATTGATTACCTACATTAATTATGCTATTTTACATGTTATTCATGGCAAACACACTTTTGTCATTAATTTGTAAGTTATTTTGTTCATTTTTTAATCCTTCAAACTTCCTACAAACATGAAAATGAAGTTAAATAACCATAAAAATGACATACAAAGCTCTCCACATTCATATAGATTAGATTCAAAAAAATTATGTCACTGAAAACTGATCAGCATATTTTATTAGCATTTGTTATACAACTATAAAGAATGTCATTTTCGAAATGAAAATTTAAAATGTGTTTTTCTATCTTAAGAAAAAAAACTAGTAAAATAATGTAAAGTATTTGTATGTTATTTTGAACATTTACAATGACACTAAATTTTGTATATTTGATATTTCCATAAATAAAAATCCACTGTTGGTAATGCAAGAGCTGAAGTTTCTGTGAAATATTTTACTGGTTTATAATCAAATATATATAATAAAATCATATGATTTATAAATTAAACTTCCAAAGATAAAAAATACACTTTAGACTCAAATCAGCAAACACCTAATGATCCATTTCAACTGCACTAACCACTAACAATTTGAAATGAACTTCACTCTATTTATCACATGACAACTTCATGCTAGTGAGGGTGCCATAAACGGTCTCTAAGATTCCTTATTATGGTTTGTTATACTGCATGTGCACATCAAATGTGAAATTTAAAATTGATTACTTTATTGTTCTCAAATTTAATTTTTTTCATAATATACACTAGCTAGAAAAAGTCTGCGTTCACCTATAACAAATCATACAGCAAAGCTAAAATTTAATAGGAATATATTTTTTTTTTCTAACGAAGTTTCATGAATTTGTTTACCACTATTTAGATACTGAGCATGCAAGAATTCGTTAATTTTGAATTAAAATTACTTAAAATAAGGGAAGTTTTGTAGCAAAACACACGAATAGCAGGCAGAAAAAGATTCCTGGGATTTTTATCAACAGGTATTATAGGTTAACAGAATTTTTGTATTCAGTTATCAAGTAAAATAACTTAAGAAAATTGTAATGCAATAATTTTTTAGTTTTTGTGAGATCTGAAGCAATTCAAAGACATGGAAAATAAAATGAAGAAAATAAGTATCAGTGAGTTTAACATCATTGTGAAAATGTGGAAAGATGGAAAAAATCGTTGGGATATAACCAGATATGTTGGAGGGTAGTTTTCATCTATTCAGTGTGTTATTTATAATTTCAAATCTGCAGAACTTTACACATCCAAACCTTGTTCAGGCCCTCCATCTAAACTCACAATCAGAGAAAAATGAAGTATGATATCCATAGTGAAAAAAAATCCGCGTTTGAATGCAACTCAAATAGCAACAAACATTTGCGAGAAGTTGAAGGAAAACATTTGCACAGATACTAAAAAAAAACCTTGAAAAAGGCCGGATACAGTAGTCGAGTGGCTCACAAAAAGTCTTATATTTCAAGGACCATCGCATAGATTTGCAAAAGAGCATATACATAAGCATCCAGAGTTCTGGATGATTGTGATATTCTCCGAGAGAGCAAATTTTGTATATTTGGAATAAAAGATAGTAAATTGGTATGCAGAAAACTTTCTACAAGGGCTTCAAAAAGAGCATTTAGTATCAACGGTAAAGTACAGTGGCGGCGGAGTTATAGTGTGGGGTGCATGGCAAACAATGGTGTTGGCAAGTTGGAGTATATTGAATCAATTATGAACAAATATGATTACCTTGATGTCCTAAAAACAATTTAAAGGAAAGTTCTATCAAACTCGACCTAGGATCTTCGTTTTGTTTCCAACACGACAACGATCCTAAGCATACCACTGAGATCGTGAAGCTTTGGCTCGTGTATAATGTCCCAAATCAATTGTACATGCCCCCGCAGTCACCTGATTTAAATCCTAAAGAAACACCTTTGGGTTTGATGGAGCCTAGGATTCGGCAACACAATACATCTAGCAAGGATATGCTGAAGAAATGTCAAAACATAAGCACTGAAGAAACCATTAGACTTAATAATTCATCAAAACGACTTCAGAAGGTTCTCAAACGATGGGGTTATCTCAACCAGCTATTAAATAGCTCATTATCCTTTTTAAATAATTTTTATAGTTACTACTAAAACAGTGAACGCAGACCTTTTCTATTTTATTTTTGTTAGTATCATTACAAACCTGTATTTTAAAAGCTATGAAAGCAAACTGAGTTTACTTTAGTTATTCTCAATACTTGAAATAAACTAAATATAATTTTTTTAAAATTTCAAATTCCAATTGTTAAAATTTTTTCGTTGTTTATGTAAGCAATAGTACGTGAACGCAGACTTTTTCTAGCAAATGTATATCAAAAAAGCTTCCTTTTTATTTTGAAAATAATTATAATGGGTTGGAGGGAAAGTTCTGTCGTATTTTAAATAGGCGGGTGATTTCTCTTGTAAATAAAAAAAAAACATCTGGCTAGTGAGTCATTTGGATTTTTTCTGTTTTTTTAGCTGCTGTATAATATAAAAGGAGTCTTTTTTTTTTACCGCTCATCATTTACTTGTGATATTTAAAGTGAAAAATATGTCAATTGATAATGTGCATTAACGACACTGCATTTTGTATGAATTCCAAAAAGGAAGCAACGCATTGGTTGCATGTAAAAATTTATGTGCAGTATTTGGAAAAGATATTGTAAATGTTCGTCTTGTCAAAGATGGTTTAGCAAATTTCGTGCCGGGGATCTGAGCCTCTAAGAAAGTGATCGATCTGGACGACTATCCAAGATCGATAATGATGTTTTGCGATGCATGTTGGAAAATAATCCACATTTAACAAGTCTAGAAATTGCAGAAGAGTTTGGCATTCATCATAAAACTGTTGGTGATCACATTAAATCTCTTGGGTTTGTGTTAAGGCAAAGTGTTTGGGTTCCACATGAATTAACGGAAAAGAATTTGTCTGAAAGTGTAAGAATGTGTTCATCACATCTGATTAGACACAATGTGGAGCCGTTTTGGGGCAAGCTGGTTACTGGAGATGAAAAGTGGATTGTTTACGAGAAAATTAAGAGAAAAAGATTTTACTGCAAACCAGGAACATCATCAGCAACAATTCTAAAACCAAGTATCCATCGATGAAAAGTTCTGCTTTGTTTGTGGTGGGACAGGAAAGGTCCAGTGTACTACGAATTGCTGAAACAGGGAAAAACCATTAACGCGGATCTGTACTGCAATCAGCTGGATAAATCGAATGCAGCTATCAAAGAAAAAAGGTCAGCATTAGCGTGTAGAAAAGGAATAGTGTTCTCCACCACGATAATGCTCGACCGCATACTGCAATGGTGGCTCAACAAAAACTGAATGCGCTAGGATGGGAAGTCCTTAGTCACCCACCGTATTCACCTGACATTGCACCATCTGATTATTACCTGTTTAGATATCTGCAAAATTATCTAACGGGAAAAAAATTCAAGTCTTTTGAAAGTGTTTCTAAGGCAGTTGCTGACTATTTTAACTCCAAGGACGAGAACTTCTACAAAACAGGAATTCACAAGTTACCTGAAAGATGGCAATAGGTTGTAACAAATAACGGAGCAAATATAATTGATAAATATAAACACGTATTTTTATAAACGAACTCAAATATTTTCTTAAAAATACGACAGAACTTTCCCTCCAACCCATTAAATTTCACATTACATATGTTACTATATTATTTCTGATCTAGTATCAGTCAAGAATATTTTTCTATTTAAATGAGTTTAATCATTGAAAAACATTGAAACCCTACATGGTACTATTTGTGTTATCAGACAGACCTCAATGCGATTAAAGTAAGATTTATAATTTGCAGGCGCCATTTCTTTTCTGCAATGAAACAAATTGCAAAAAATATTTACCATTTCAATATTTAGTAGTACAAAACTTATTTTATTAAGTTTTGTACAAATAAATACTCTTGGGCAGTAAAACTTATTTGTAAAATAAGCCCAGCACTAGGTCCCATTCCCCCCCCCCCTCTCTCGCCAGCAAAAAGAAAAAAATAGCATTTCCATTCTATAAATAATTTAAAGGCAATTGAGTATTTTGTGTAATGTCAATCGCATTTATGTACTTTTCAAAGATCAACGATGATCATATTCAATTTTTTCTGATTCCATTACTTGCCATCATTTGTATTGCAGCTATAGATTGATGACTGTATGCAGTTATAAACACTACAATGTACTTGGAAAAATAAATTATGTTTTCCAATCACAAAATAAGAAAGCGAAAAATCTAAATACAATCAACTCAACTATGAGGCATTAATAGATTCAATATGTAATTTTTCCTCTTATTCTATAATAATCTTTTTAGACATCTAAATATATAAATGTATATATTGATTCAAGACAACCATGATGTCTTAAAAGCCTCACAAAAATCTGCAATTATCCAATTTTTGGTCATGTTAATTATATTATAAAGAATATAGAAACATTTTTTCTTAATTGTAGTTATTGACAATTTTTACAGCAGTTTTGTTTATAGAAGTTTTTTTTTCCAGAAACAAAGCAAAAGATTTTCGAAGAATGGAAAGAAGACTGAAATAATATTTTCTGAAAACATCAAGAAAAATTGAAATGTTCCTCTACTTTTGAACAAAGCTTTCAAATTTTTCTAAAATTTTAGGAAGCTCATAAGCATATAACATTTCTAACTCATGTAAAAATTTCTCCTAATTGGTCAATTTTCATTTCCTATCACTGTCATGTGATTATACCTTTAAAATCAATTCTTAACTGGTTTCTTTACACTAAATCAGGGGTATCCGAACTTTTTCAAACACACACTTTTTTAAAGAATCTTCTTCATCGAAACCCTTACTTTTTTTTCTCTATAATGTACCATGATACATTACAATCATTATACTAATATGATTGCACAAAAAACTTAAGAGGATTATAATTTAACTACGTATATAAACAGAAAATTAGAAAAAGGGACTTGTTAGTTTTATGCTATTGCCTTTTTGAATTTAACAAATTTTAAAGAGATTTTAGACACAAACTGTAATTGCAAAACAGGCTGATTACAATTAGTGATAATAGTACTTTGTGTAATATTTCACATGAAACTATTTGTCAACAAACAATCATTATATAAATATATATATATGAAATAGACATGGCCGTTGAAATGATTCTTTATATGATTACTATTAATTACGATCGATGTTTGCTTTGGCTGGAATTAACGAGGCATTCCGGTGATTAATTAAAACGATTTATTATACATATTGAACACATAAAAGCAAAACAAAGACAACAATCACAAAAACACACTGCAGCCGGCTACCAGGCCGAAAGAGGGCGGTACCCAGGAATCTCGGTATTTATAGGCTTCTCAAATCACATGATCTGAGTGGGTAGCTAGATGTAATTTAAAATACTGCCGTTAGGCGGCGGGTTAACTTATTACTAAAACTTTGGTCTTGAAGGGATGGACCATTGGTAGTTAAAAGTTATTATAAAGGATTATATTACTGGGAATTATTACATTCCCCCCCCTCTCCGCAAGACGTGTGTGCGCTGGGGCCCTTAGTACACACCCGTATCCTACAGTGATATTAATTTTAAAATTTAAATTTAAATAAACATTTACTTTAAAATTTCCCTTCACTTTAACACATGAAAATAACTTTGAACAAGGAAAATATGTGGTTATAAAAGTATGAAACAAATATGCATAAATAAATTATAAATTTAAAATTGTACAATACAAAAATATCAAAATAAGATTATTAAATACTTGAAATACAATGAAAACAGAAAATAAATTTTAAAAATAATTGTAAATGACACACATCCTGTAAAAGTACTAGATGAAACAAATGAAGTTAGTTCTTTCTAGTTGCTTTGCCCAAGTTAGCTAGACTTTGCAAGGTTGAGACATGTAGGGACACTTGAAGATGTAAATATACTAGGCCAGAGGCCTCAAGTAGAAGGCTGTTGTATCTCGTTTGGGATATGTGAAACACCAACAGGCTTCCCTATGCACTGGGAAGCAGAGTTTAAAGGTGAGTCATATATTGGAATGGAAGTTGTCACAATATTGGGTTTTAAAAGACACTGGTCTGTGAAAGGAATTGTCTGTCGCAAATATTGCATAGAGATGATGGTTATGAAACAGTTATGTGCCACCTTTCTTATATGAATTCACAAAAATATAAATTCCTAAAACACAAAAAATAATTTCTTAAAAATTTATCTAAAATTGTATATAAGAGCACTGAGGGTGAAAAGAAACAAATTAGGATGACCCACGCCTGGCACAATCTTTAGGCAAGTTTTCCTTCTTATCGTGTATATGCAGCACAATAACTTCAAAAACAAAATTTCCCAAGACTGGAAATTGCAAGTCAACCATAGAGATTTTTTTTAAATCTATTTATAACTTTCTTTTATGTATTAATTTTATTATGACAAAGGTATAAGTTTGGAAGCAATAGTATTGACAATCAAAGGTGTATTCCCTTGAGGTACTCACTATGCACAATCCTTACAAAACCTTCAAAATTTATTATTTCTTCTAAATGTACACATTTGCTTATTAATTTATTAGTATTTTCTCAGCCTAAGTGCTCTCAAAACCATTATTATTTCATACACATTAAAGTTGTTCATTTTCATATCAAATAAATTGTATCTTTCTAATAAAGTAAATCTTATAAAAACTAAAAAATCTCTTAAAACCACATTATAAATATATCAAATAGTATCAACATAAAATTCTCAAAATAAAAATATTAAATATTTGGTATTGATTCAGTAAAACACTGTAAAGTTATCAATTCTCATGTTAAATATCAAATTTAAATATAATCATTATGAAATATATGCATTTTATCATCAAAACAAAATATAACATTAAGTAAATTTAATCCAAAATTTCAAAAGATAAAGCCGAAATCCCTGGAAACGTTTTTAAAATATTAAGTTTTTAAAAACATTCACAATAATATTTACATGGAGTTGACTGCCCATTCAGTAAATTTAAATACAATCGAAAAATAAAAATAATTTGTTACACATATATTGAAAAATATTAGAATAACCCATAATAACAGTACAATGGTGGTAGGGACCAAAGAATAATTTTTTAAAAAATAAACGATGGGGGTAAGACCCATAATATTGAAAGAAACTCTGGGGTAAAACCAGACACAAAAAAATTGCAGGGTAAGACCCGGCTTATAATAAAAAAATGCTGGGTAAAACCAGACTTTAAATAAAGAAACTATATTGGTACCACTACCCCATACTAAACCATTTCATATGGAAGACTTTAAAACAAATATTTTCAAAATATCTAAGCCATAAATTAAAATCATTGTAAGATTTTAGATCAAAATAGATTATTAGAAAAAACACTTTAGATTTGTTTGCAATTATCAATAGGCATACTAATTACAATATTGTTCTTAAACATTTTAAGATGAATTATTAAAAACCAGTAAAGGAAAATATAAAATCAATTTAAAGTTAATAGCAAATAATTAAAATGACAAGAGTAAAAAAAAAACTTATCAACGATGAAAAAATTGCTGAATTGCACTTTTTCACATAACTCTAATTTGGCCAAAAACACATCTCGCGTACTTCAAGGTTAGAAAGATTTATTATTTTTTTTTTCATTTGAGCATCGAACTGTTGATTGAATTGTAGGTTGATTTTCTCTTTACGATATATTTGATGGTGAAGATTTCTTATCCTTACAAAACATGCAGAAACTTGAAGCTTTACAAGGGATTTTTTTTTCTTACGCAATGGAGACGAGACGGGAAATTTCCCGCTTTTTAAACGTAGTAGTTGCACACTTTGGCACATCGTACGATGAATGGATACATCCACACAGGCATTTTTCTCTTTCCTCTTTATTTTGGTCGAATGACGGTTGTTATCATTTTGGTTGTAATAATTTTGACTTATAATTTTTATTTCCCACGCAGGAAAATCCTGCCGACTAATGAAATAGACGTGGCCGTTGAAATAATTCTTTATATGATTACTATTAATTACGATCGATGTTTGCTTTGGCTGGAATTGAGGAGGCATTCCGGTGATTAATTAAAATGATTTATTATACATCTTGAACACATAAAAGCAAGACAAGGACTACAATCACAAAAACACACTGCAGCCGGCTACATGTTTACACAGACAAAATACAGAAGCGAAAGAGGGCAGTACCCAGGAATCTCGGTATTTATAGGCTTCTCAAATCACATGATCTGAGTGGGTAGCTAGATGTAATTTAAAATACTGCCGTTAGGCGGCGGGTTAACTTATTACTAAAACGTTGGTCCTGAAGGGATGGACCATTGGTAGTTAAAAGTTATTATAAAGGATTATATTACTGGGAATTATTACATATATATATATACCTAACATAAATATTTATTTCATTAAACATTGTTTTCCAATTTCATTGAATTACTAGCTGAAATACCCGTTCTTTGCATGGGTTATGTTTTAAAAATATAAAATTCTCCTATTATAGCAATTAAAATATTTTAGGGAGGGTAAAACCCTGTATGAAGTAGTATAGCAACAAATTAAAAACATTTTATTTAAACGAATGTTTACATTATAAATAATTTTAAGCAAACTGCAATTTGGACTCAAAGAATATAATTTAACAAAAAGAAATACTTCAATGTAGGAGAGAAAATTAGCATGCTAAAAAGTCAATAGATATACAGAAATGTAAATATAAATAAAAATTATAACAGGAAAATGATAGCAGTAGTAAATTTCTGCTAAGGAAACTGTGGGTGAAATAACCTGCAATAGATAAACCGAAAGGAAAAACTAATTATGATAAACTGATTCACTAAATACTATCATAAATAAGAAATATTAGGAAGCCTTCAACTGGAAAAAATTAAATTACTGTTAGATGACATTCAATACAAAAAAAATTTAATTAGTATTAGATGATATTCAATACTAAAAAAATTAATTAGTATTAGATGACATTCAATACTAAAAAATTTAATTAGTAGGAACTAAAATCAAAATCTACCAAAAACAGATAAAACAGGTCCCTGTTGAAATAGTCCAGAACCAAAACAGTACTGAAAGAAAAAAATAAACCATGTTGCTAAAAAATTAATTATGGAAGCAATACTTTTTTGCAATATTTCTATTAAAAAGTATTTGATTGCAAAGAGCAAATGAATGAGTATACATACAATAATAAATAACTATAGTGATAATTGAAATATATATATATCATATATAGGCAGTATGATAACATAAAATATGCATATAATCTCAAAGAAACTATGAGAGGAACAGATTATCAGAAGCAACATTAAACCATGATAGCACATGAGACGTAAAATCACTTCAACACTAAATTTTAAAGAAATCCAGAGGGAAGTATGAAAAAATCTTTTCAATTTGCATCTTGTTTTCTGCAAAAATTTTTTTTGACCACAAATGATAAAGGTTCTGGTTTGCAAGATTGTCAGAAGGGTAAATTTAAACCACGACGAAAAATCTGGTCAACATTGAATTCCATGGAATCCAAAAGAAAATGAGAATATCGTTTCAAGGTGCATCTCATAATAGTTTCAGCAAATAGTTTCTTGTAAAAAAAAATTTCTGATTTTGTTCATTTAAAACAAAGATGAGTTCTTATTGGTCATAGGGACCATAAGGCCAAAAACAGTGACATGCAAAAAAACATGATATATTCTGGTTTCTCATAACTAAGAAGCATTATGTGCACAATATTACCAACATGTTAATAGCAATTAGTTTGAATTTAGTGTCATTTTCTTTGTTATACTTTCAGCAATATTTTTCTACATTGAAGAAAACTTTTGAATATGCTGATGAAGGAAGAATAACAATAATCTTTATTTTCAACGACAGAAAATGGCATAGATGTGTAAAATATGCAACACTTATATGTAAAAAATGTATACAATGCATGTGTATATATACAATCGGAATGAAGAACAGATCGCCAGAAGGAAAATTACTTTGATGTACATTTAATCGCATCCATAGTTTCAGTGTTCATCCACACTTTTCTAACAGATGTTTTTGTTTTTTGTGAACAAATAGACATGACATGAGAATAAAAGCAGTAAAGGTGTAGTTTCATTGATTGAACAGAAAAAAAAACCTTTGATATTTGTGTCATGAATAGGTAATCATGATCTAAGATTCTGTTTACAAAAAGCCTAAAAAATTATTGTTTGGCTGAAATACTGACTTTTGAGTCTTTGTATCACATAATTACTGTACTTACAATGGTAAGAGAGAAAAGGATAGTTCAGAAAACATGAAACTGTGACACAGAAATAGAAATTTTAATATTAATTTTTAAAAAAAGGTCATTAAAACAGAAAAAGTAAGCCCTAATTTTGATAACATTGCCATAAACAGTTCGGAACAACAACAACAAAACACATAACAGAAAATCTTAAATACTTAAAATTGAAAAGGAAATTCAACAAATAAATGTAAAAAAGCATTGTTATACATAGTATAAATTATAATTTTAATCTAAGCCAAAAAGTTAATTCAAATAGATAAATTAAGGTCTGGTTTTGATGAAACAGAACAAAAAATGTCAAAAAATCTTTCATGTAAAAAGAAGTTCTAACTTTTAAATCACTATATTGGCAATCTGTTAATCAAAATTAGTTTGAACTGAGTGTCATTTTCTAACATTTTTGTTACAATGGAAAAACATGGAATTTGTCAGTAAAGGAATAGGGTAATCATGTACAGGCGCCATTGCAGCAAAATTTGCACCATGACATCAAAACAACAGATTCTTATGTGTTTTATATGAAAAAAAATCAGCCAAATTTTGGTTAAAAAAGTGCCACTTTGGCTGTGGTGACTCCAATGCATAAGTATAAGGAAAAGCAGTAACCTTTTTCATTTTCAATGGAAGGAAATGTTGGTACTTACACTTTATTGTATCAATGCCAACATTCAAAATAACTCGCCAAGTTAGCAACCCTGATTTCACATGTGTTGTACGCACTAAATTGGCAACCATGTGCTTCGTTTCATTTAATGTCGCCAATAGGTTGTGATAATATGTAAAAACCGAAATGTCACAAGAAGATTTTTTAGTAGGTATGTATTATTGCAACAATTACATACTCTATTAACTCGCCAAGCTGGCAACTGCAATTTGCTATGTGTTATCCACTCTGCATTGGCAACCATGTACTTCGTTTCATATACACTGGTGTGCAAAAATTAAGGACGAGACGGTTTTTTCAATATAACTTTAAGCATTCCAAATCAACATATTTAATACCGTAAGATCCCTAATACGTAAGGACATGAGTAATGTAAGCAACACTTACTAAAAGAAAAATCAGAGGGATAAAAAAAAAGAAGCTTTATTGAAAAAGTAGCATGGAGCGCAATGCGACTGAAGGCCGAAACATCCCTGTGATGGGTGTCCAGCAAGAAATATCCGGTCTTTAGTAGGGGATATGATCTCCCCTGACTGCTAGGCAGGTTTCACAGCGTCTGCCCATGCTGAGAATGAGGGTGTCACTGAGTTGTTGAGGCATTGCTGCCCATTCGTCTTGCAGCGCCAATCGAAGCTCCGGAATCGTTACTGGTGGTAAGGTACGAGCTGCCAAGCGTCTGCCTAGAAAATCCCATACATGCTCGATGGGATTGAGATCCGGAGATCGTGCCGGCCAATCCATATGTTCAATATCCTCACTCTCTAAGAGCTGTTTGGCAGCTACTGTGTGATGACATGGTGCATTGTCATCCATGAAAAGGAACTGCGGACCCATAGCGCCTCTAAAAAGACGCACATATGGAAGAAGAATCTCGTTACAATAACGGGTCCCGTTGACTGAACCTGCGTCGAAGATGTGAAGGTCTGTAGGACTACCAAGCATGATGCCTCCCCAAACGAGAACACCGCCACCTCCATACCTGTCCCTTTCAATGATGTTCGAGGGATGATTGCAGCTTCCCCGCTCTCTCCAGATGAGTATGCGATGAGAATCGCTACTCAGACTGAATCTGCTCTCATCTGTAAAGAGTACTCGTCCCCATTCATTGTCTCTCCAATTCCGGTATTCCCGGCACCACAGAGAACGCTTTCTCCGATGGGCAGGTGTTAGAGGTACACACCATACAGGCGTCGTGCAAAAAACCACCACCGTGCAGTCTTCTGGCCACGGTAAAACGCGATATCGGTCGTCCAGTCGCCTGTGTCGTGTGTCTAGCGATTTCTCCCGCTGTCTGCCACCTGTTTCTTCTGGCCTGTAAGGCAATATACCGGTCATCTGCGGGTGTGGTTCCTCGTGGACGACCACTACTGAACCCCCGGATAGCTGTTCCTGTAGTTTGAAATTGTCTCCAAAGTCGTGAAACGATGCTGTGAGCAATTCCGAACTCTGCAGCCACACTTGTCACACTGCGACCTTCCTCCAACTTCCCAATGATTCGACCTCGGGGAAAAGCATCCAGATGTCGTCTAACAGATTGATTATTCGCCATTTCTCGCTGAGGCAGCAACTCGGTGTGATTTTAACTTCTATACGGTGTGCAATCTCTTTGCCAGAAATACTAATCTTACACCGACAACATGCTTTACTACTCAGACACTCCCTCATTACGTCTACCTGCATATCTGCGCATGTGCTACCGTACATCACCTCACTTAATCTCCTGATTGGTCTTTCTGTCCGCTCTGCCTCTTCGTTCAGCTGATATGCTAATTTTTCGACTCCGTCCTTAATTTTTGCACACCAGTGTAATGCCGCCAATAGGTTGAGGTAATACACAAGTATATATATATACCGATTTTTTTGACCAAATGGTCATACTATTCAGTTCGAAGTAAGCAAGAAGTGCCGCTGAAATGTACAGATATTCAGGGGATGACTTAGTTCCACGCTATACTTATTAATGAGCTGGCAGCCTTTTGTGTTGTGATAACATCAGATGAATTGTGCCCAAGTGTAACCATAGATTGATAGTACCACTAACGTTCAGTTTAGCAAGAACCGCAAACCTCTCTGAGGTCCTTACACACAGGGCCGATCCTAGGTTATCGGCCGCTCTCGTGCAAACACCTAATGTGCCGCCCCCAAGAGTATTTTTCATATTTTGACTAATACTTAATGTTGACGTTAAAAACTCATCTACTTATATAAGAATAAAAAATAAAACATTAATAAAAACTCAAATAAACAAGTGCAAAACTTTATTTTTTGGCCAGGTAATGAGCTATAATAGCGACTTAATATACTTTAACAAAATAATAAACTAGCAAAAATATTACCTTTAAAATAAAAACATATATTTTATAATTACAATTGCAAAACAACAGAATTTACTCAAAAAATATTATCTAATAAAAATAAATACTAAGGTATAAATCTTGAAACGAAAAGTATATAAATCAGTCCTTCTACAAAGACTAAGTAATATATTATACCGTAAAATCCAGTGTATAATGCGCACTTTTAACTCAAAAAAATAAGATGGAAATTTACGGGTGTGCGTTATACGCCGGGTATAAAAATGAGAGCTTTAAAAATACAAAAAGATGAGCATAGAAAAAATCAGACAATTACATATATCGAAATACTGTTTCTGTGAAAGAAATAACGTTCCTTATGAACTTAAAGGGTTGTAATTCTAAAAGTACACCATTTTTTACTAAAGCTTGCAATAATACCTCGAATAAAGGACTTTAAAACATATAAGAGCATTACGCAAGTGTGTGGTTCAGGTTTCTTCGCAAAAAAGGGTGTGCGTGTTGTTATACGCGATGAATATACCTAAAAACTAACAATTGCAGCTAGAAAGTATATGGGCGCGTTATACGCCGGATTTTACTGTAACTATAAAATAACTTTTCTGGCTTTCTGAGAAGCAAATTTGTTAATAGTTTCGGTTAAATCAATTTTTGCAGAGATTTCTGATTCAATTGAGATTATGGCCAAATCTGAAAGCTTTTCTCGTGTCATACTATTTCTCAAGTAATTTTTAATGATTTTAATTGACTGAAACTTCTTTCATCTGAAGCTACAGAAACAGGTAAGGTTAAAAAAACTCATTGCTTGAGCAAAATTTGGAAAACAGGGAATAAGATCATTTTTCACTATAATTTCTAATATCTCAGTTGGCTGTTTTTACCAGGAAAAATATCTTTGAATGAAGTTATTTCATTAAAGAGATGTATGCCATCTATATCTTTCACAATACTTCCTTCTTCCTGTACTTGTAACTTAATATCTAAATCCATACAGGCTTTAATGAAATCATCATTAGAAATGTTGTGAAACCCATACAGGAAGCAAAATATTGAATTACACTCAGATAATAAGGTAAATCTTTCATTTGCTGAAGAGATCGTATGATCACAAATTGCAAAATAGAAATTAGTCTTGAATTGCTGAAAGGGATTTAAAACTGGCTTCGTAATCAAACGAACCTTTGCCTTAGCTTCGAGACGGGAAATTTGGGATGCATACCTATATCTGCAGGAAGTATTGCTGCTGAATCAACAAATATTTTAAAAATATCGTCAGGGTTGTCAGTTGCAGAAAAAAAGCGAATGCCACATACCTCTAACTTTGTCGAGATAGTGCAGGCTTCTAAGGATGCTTTTGCCATGTCATAAACGATCAAATTTAAAGAGTGGCTACTACATGACAAGTAGATTGTGGATTGAACCCCTGATTTATATTGGCTCCGTTATCGTAGGCCTGCCACCCGCATATCTAGCAAATTTAGCCCTAATTTTTTGAAGTTTCTCAGCTGTTAAATATGAAAGTTCTTTTCCAATCAATCTTTTAACTGGGAGGAAACCTAAAAAATTCTTTTATTTTAACGGTAACTTCATTAAGATAAGATTTCTCAATACATACATATCTTACCAGAAATGTCATTTGTTCGATCTTACTAAAATCAGAGGCGCAATATAAAATTATCTAATAACCTTTGGGTTGTTCACTTTTATGAGCAATATGAAGTTTAAAATTCTCATGTAGAAGAGAAATTATTTCGTTCTGAGTATTTTTCCCTAGATAGTGTATTTAGATTCTTCCCTTTTTAGCACTCTTCGAGGATGCTCCACTATTACTGGATCAAATTTAGCAAGTAATTGAATTATTTGTATAAGATTACCATTATATATTGGAATTAAATTTGTCCAAATTTGCAATATGTAAGTGTGACAAATTTAATTTGTCACACTTACCCTGAAGGGCTAAGCAATTTTGAACCAGTACCTTTAACGTTGCTACAATACGTAGAAGCAAATCGCACCAACAATCGCAGAAGTAAGTCTTTTCGAGTCACTGTCACTTGTTTTAGAGCATTGTAATCGCTGACTGAATTCCATCCAAGACTTCTGGCTTTGAATATGGTTTTTTGATGTTTCATGTTCTTTTAAAATATCAACGTGATGTTTCCAACTTTTAAAATATTCCGTGGAAAGAGAACTAATGACACAGACAAAAAGTTTGCTGCAAAAACAATATGCACAGTTTTTTGTAATGGATTAACGATTTACTCATAACCTTTTCTCCGTTTTTGAAAAATTTGGCGTAACAAATATGAGCTAAATGTTCGACCGGCGTCGTCATAAAGAAAATTATACTTTGTCAAATTATACTTTGTCTTCTTTTACTAAAAAAACATCTATCGGCGTCTGATAGAATAGCTGGCCAGGTTCCTAGATCTGAACTAAATATCATTGTTAGAGTATTGTGATTTTAGGATTTTTTTTGGAGGAGTTCCTACAACAGCAGTGAGGCCGCGGTAGCCTAGTGGTCAAGGTATCGGATCGTGGCTGGCATGTCACGAGTTCGAGCCCAGTATCACTAAAAACTCGCTGTGTAGAGGAGCGATGCAGATTAAATCTGTCGAGAACTCAAACGTCCTCCCTTTGGTGTGTGATAGTTAGGAGAGGGGTGCTACCTCAGGTGTCGTCCTCGTCACTTAACCATGGTTCAAAATGACGAGGTCCGACGCCAAAAGCCCTCGTGTAGCTGAACAGTGTGACGTTAATATTCACTCACTTACCCTACAACAGCAGTGCCACTATCTATTCTGTTTATTTGATCTGCAACATCCTAATCATGAAAGTCTAAATCTGATTCTATACTGCTTTCCTTTTTTCCTAATGTCTTGTAAGTAATTCAGTAAACTTTCACCTGTTTTTTTTTTAAATGGGCTTGTTTTTCGAGTCTCATTCTTTTATAATGGGCACCTGTTAGTTTTTTTATGCCCTCCCTCGGACATTCTAAAATTTTCAACAACATATTATCAATTAAGTAGGGAAAGTATAAAAATAATTGATAAATTGCTTTGCTTTCTTACAAAAAATTTTTAATTCATCAAAAATTGACTCATTTGAATTAAAATTCGATATATTTGAGATTTTCCAAAATCTTATCGTAAATTTGAAACAGAGAATAAAAAAGTCCCTATTTTACTTTCGTCTAAACACTCTTTCTTTTAATTTATGTTTAATGCATTGTGATGTTCCTGCAACACAGCTGTGATTCAGCTTCTTTGTGGGTATGGTCACCCTACATGAAATTTACACCTGCACCCTTAAAAATATTGCGTGGTCTTGTCTTAAACCCCTCTCTGCCCATCAACCGGATGTAATTCGAAGCTAAAGACACGGGAACCGCTGTCATCCCCGAAGCCTAGAGAGGGCAGGGGGAGAGAAAGAGATGGTCTGAAAATTTCACGGAAGACGAACGCCAGAAACTCCTCCCTCACAAAATGACAGAACTTGGATTCTAATAATCTAATTACTAAGTTAATTTCAATGTAAATCTGTAAATAATAGCTGTGGTGTAATTAAACTTAACATTTAAATTAACCAATATCACGTTACCTTGATTTATTCAAAAGTAAGATTTTTCAAAATTAAAATTATTAAGTCTGAATTTTTAATTATCCTCCCACATATACATCTGTACATAGCATGCACAGAAGATAGAAGGGATTTATATAAATTTAAATCTAAAAAATATAATGTTCTATTTATACTGCTCCTACAGAAAAAATACTTTCCTTTTTTCTTATTAATATAACACCAGAAATTTATAATCATAATAAATACCAAAATTAACACTTATAAAAATACTCAAAAAGACAACAATATTTAAAATAATAATATGAAATACATTATATTTCTCATTCGAACAAAATTCCGTCTTTCAGCTTCTGCAAAATTACGCGGACCGTCCCCATAAGCCCACGTGTAGCTGAACAGTGGGACGTTAATATTCACTCACTCACTCATTCAGCTTCTGCAAAGAATGTCATTTCGAAATATTTTTAATAACATTTAAATCTTAACACATGTAGTCTCATTTGAAAATGAATTTATAATAATGAAATAAAGGTGCTAAATTTATTTTTTGATTGAGAAAAAGAAGGAAACATTTAAATAACTCACCTATTATTGACCTAATTCCCAAACTTTAAATATTCTGAAAGAATTTTTAAGAAATGCCTTTTCGATATTTCTATCAGCAATAATGCAATTACTTTAAAAATATACCTATAATTACAAAATAATATTATTAAACTTCTTTTGTATAAAGAGAGAGAGAGAGAAAAAAACCCATCTAAAAACACATTTGTTATATTGACTTAACTTGATGATTCAGAAAAATGATTCATGATGAAAAATTCAGAAAAAAAAATCAAAATTTACAATAAACAAGACAAAGGAAGCAAATTTTTTTTAATACTGGGAACAGTTATGAAGATTGTGCAATGTCTAGTTCCGAAAGTGGAAGCTCTCTTACGAAAAAAAGGTTGCGTCAACAATATTATTTGGATTTAATTCAAAGATAAAATTTTATGATTCATATACTCTTAAGTATAACTATGGGTACATATACAAAATAATTCCATTGATATTAAAATAAGCTAGTTTTCTTTTAGTTCAGTGGACTTTTCAGTTAAAATCGTTATTCAGAATTTATTTTTTACGCAATTTATATATGTATATAAACCAAAATATATTTTATTAAACTAAATATATTATTTTTATAATCCACTTTTTCATAAAAGTAAATACAATAAAATATTCTTGAACACTTAACTTAATATGGTAAAAATATAATAGTACCTCCAAATAAGGAACCTGACACAATATGTCTTAATTCCAGAAATTTAAACCCACAAGACCAGACATTATGTATTTTATCCTTTAATGCTAAGCAAATTAATTTAATTAGAAATTCAGGTATATCTTTCTTTAAATAAATTATGTCCAAATAAGTACATTAGTCACAGGTTTTTTTTTTCTTCTTAATTTTGAAGTTAATGAAAAGTTAAAATTCTTAGTTGAAAAAGTTTTATTAATGAATAAATGTTTGAAATGAGCAGCAAAATCTTGTATTTACAGAATTTTACGGAAAATACTCTATTGTACGGATCTTTTTGAAAGCCTTTGCATTGTGTCAGCCTAAGCACGCGTTTTTATTTTTATATAAATCCAAAGAAAACGCGAGTCCATGAGGTATACAATAGCTTTATTATACATTCTGTTTTGTCTATAAATAGAAGCGTCGAACATTTATTGTTGTACTCCCCCCTCTATTAAGTTACATTGATTTATTAGGCTAACACTTTATTTGATTTATTTATAAAGAAAAACACAAGCTACTACTCTCTCTCTTGTCTTTGAGATCCTAAAATTTTACCAAAAAAAAAATCATTTATTTTTCTCTTAACTTATCTTTCAATTATTTTTTTAGTTTCACTTTAAATGAATGTCCCTAAATGAGAGGTAAATAGATAAGGTCCATATTCTAAAGAGAACGATATCAACATTAAATGAGCCTATTTCAAAGTGTATCTTACAGGATGTACTACAGAATGTGTGTATTTTAATGTATACCTTAAAAAAATAAATAATAATTCAAAATTAAAAACATAATTACCTGTTGCTATTTCATACGATCTAAATGAAAGAGATTGATTTGTGCCTTCTTCGAAAAGGAGTCTGTTGATAGCAACGATCACAAGTCAAGAGTAACTTTACTCAAGAGAAAATAAAACATCTCCAGTTGCGCTAGATATCTTCCAAAAATTCTAATTGCCTCTGTCCCCTTTAAGTTAGCTGACACCGGACATTCTGTGTTGTGTGGGGGAAGAATGTCCATTCTGACCTCACTCCCGATGGGGCGAGAGTGACATAAGAAAATAAGAGAAAGCGTATCAAATTTCCTGATTTAACATACACATCAGCTTTGAACCATTCAAGGTTCAACACATAAGAAAACAGACATCAAACGTATACAGTACGAAATAAATAAATAAGTACTTAAAATATACCAAATTCACAATACTAAATACAAATATATAACTGAACATCTCAAAAAATATAAATCAAATACATATTTAACAATAAATTCTACCAGTAAGCCAATAAAATATTTAAATGTGCATGTAAATTCAAGTAATTTTTCCCACCAAGACACATTTATAAATAAGAAAGTGTGAACGAAAACGTTTTAGCAGACGTAATTTTTAATTGTACATAAAAATGAAATATTAAAGAACTGCAATTTGCCGAACGCTGCTCTAAAAGAAATATTCTGTTTTGTGCACATTTGAGTCATCCTTAAAGTAGTAATACCATAAGTAAAACAAGATAATTACTGTTTTCCCCTTTATATCAGGCCAGTGAAAATCATACTAAGATAAGCGTATCTATACCTGTATTCGAGGCCGGGTGCCAATTTACTTGCTACAGCAAATCGCCCCCAAGAACAATTTTACAAAAGATAAAGTCTTTTTTACAAATGTGTGATATCGTCCTTTTTATAAAAGATATAGTCGCTTTTACAAAAAATGTAGTAGTTACAAATTTTATTAGTAGCGGTCGGCATTTCAATTCAGTCTATAAAATGATTATGTGTTCCAGGTTTCTAAAGCATGAATAATAATATTTCAGAAAATATTTTCATACAAATTTTTTTGAAACAAAAAGAATGTACTTTTCAAATTCGGTCCAAATGCCGCCCAGGACATGGGTCCAGTTTTCCCAGCCCTTGCTGCTATTGTAGAAAAATAGTGAACACGGTAGCGGGCTAAGTGGATCAGGTGACATGAAATTATTTTTCAACTAGGAGATGGAGAATACATAAAAGTGGACAAATATATATATATATATATATAGATCATGATTAGCTTTAATATCTATTTTTAGTGCTATGTTGTGAATCTCTTGATTTGCCTATTTGATTACATGCTGTCGTGTAACATTTAGGGTTTTAAGAAAATGCATAAAACCCGCATTTTTTTAACTATAGTACTAAAGTACCATTAAGTACATACAACATAAAAATGAAATTAAGAATTTCGCTAACATTAATAATACTAGATGAAGTGTTTTCCTAGCAGGCATTGCCAATAAAAATAATTTGATCAAAAGAAGCTGCAAGATTTTTTCTCAAATAACTTGATACCAAGTAAAGCATCAAGAAACAGCCTTTTAATAGAGGTACAACACTTACACTAGAAAGGAAATTGGGCATTGTTTATAAGCGTTGTAAAACCATTGACACAAAAATCACTTCTTTCAACTATTTTGTTTTTCAAAATTGTAAAGCTATTATTAAATTGAAAACTTTTAACTTCTCTAAATGCATATTGAATTTACACACTCGTGTCTTAGGTAATATTAACCATATTAGATGCTTTCGAAAAGTAACTTTCGCAAAAATCATTTTTGATATGCCTTTGTTAAGCATCGATCCAATGCACCACTAGTTCCTTTGATAAACAAAAAAATACTTTATTGCGGTATTGCCGGCTCTGCCTCGAATTTTAATTATGAAATGGAGGACATGTATAAAGAGTAGGCATTAATGGAGAATGGACTAGTGAACTCTACACTAACTCTAGATTTCTTGAACTATGTAATGCTATCGGGAAATTCGGACTTATGTTGATTTTTCAACAACTATTCGATTTTTTTTAAAATTATTTTGAGAAATTCGCAAAAAAATTTGCTTGATCTATAGAATTATAGGTGGCCTGCGGCCGCCCCTTGTATTGGCCGCCCTCGTGCGGTGCACACCTGCTAGGATCGGCCCTGCTTACACATGATTAGTACCAAAATACATAAAGATTTTGAACAAAGTCAACTCTTTAAAAGTCAACATAAAGTTAATAAACAACATGGGGGAAGCAAAAAATTTTCAGATACAGCTAAAAGGTTTAGAAAGAGTACCCTCAGGCCTTCTTGAAACTAATAGCAAAGCTATGAAGAATCATGAATATCAAATAGAATTGGATGGAATGAAAATATCTTAAAAGTAGCCAGTACAGTAATAATGTTAGAACTTGAAAGAATAGTTGTTTCATAACACAATCAACTGTAGTATTATAAACCACAAAATATGTAAGAAATAATCATAAACAAAAACAAAACAGGTACATAAAGTTAATGAGCATGAATAAAAAAACGGCCTTGCTGAAAAAAGATTTTCATTATCTAAAATTATAGAGCTATTTTAAAACACAAAATATACTGAATTAATGAGGCTTTATCCCGAACATACAAAACATTGCGCAAACTTTGGTACTGCCCACTACATTGGCGGGGGAAAACCCGACAGACGATCGAGCGCATACTGTATAGGCACCAAAAAATATTAGCATAAAAGCAAGTTAATAAGCATTCATGGTAAAAATAAATCAACATCACTTTTCTTTGAAATTACGGAAGAGGATAAATAAGCTCAATTAACAAAAACGGTTCGACATTGCAATCCAATGTAAACAGCTCCTTGTTGCCAAACCTAAAAAGGGAAATTCTGATAAAACTCCATTTACGATGATATATTCGAAAAGCAATTGCAATTCCACTTCAAAAAATGTAAAAAACCACTAAGTGGAACCATAAATAAACATTTTTATAATAGTATATGCAACGAACTTCTGAAAAACTGCTAGAAGCATTAATTTCCGCATGGCGTGTGGGATATGACGTCATATCTTAAGATAACTGGAAAATTGCTTAAAAATTGAATTTTAAAAAAATCTAAAGCGAATTTCGAAAAACACTCTTCGAGGTTTATAACTTAATGACCTACAGCATCTAAGTGCCAAGTTTCACACTTCTGAGTTGCTTAATTTGGCCGAAATAGCTGAAACACAAAAACCCACTCTTTTATTAGTATAGATAATGTAATTTTTTTTCCAATTTTACTGCACTTGCTACGTCTGTTGCTTCCCATACTTTTTGCAGAAAATTTATATTTTATAATTATGATACTCACATTTTAATAATTATTATATATATATATATTTCAGGTAATATTTTTGTAAGTCTAAATTCTGTCTAGCAATCAGTGTATGTTGGTTCACAAAAGGTAACAGCACATATACAAAAGCAGCATGACTTTCACTTTAGATGTGTGAATCAAAACTCCCTATGCAAATCTGCATTATAGCTATACATTATAGCCACTTCCCAACTTTTAAGCTTGCAAAAAATCTACTTGTAAGAGGTCTGTTTTCTGTAAGGACTTAAGTCGGCAAAGGAAGGATCTTCAACAATGCAGAAAACTAATAATAAATTACAAAGATGTAAATCAATGTAACTAAAAGAGGTGTTGCTGCAATAAAGTGGATAGAAAATACGCTTGTTATACTTGGTTGACTACTGGACATCATAATCCAGCATTGACATTTGTGAATCTGACAAAAAAAAGATGGTACTAAAACTAAAGAGAGTACCTGCTTTGCCCTAAAATAAATATATAACAATATCATGGATATAACAATATCATGCAAGAGATTGATCACTTCAATTAAAGAAAAGGAAGATACCAAATAGCAAGATTTATAAATTGATGGCATTGTAATTTTATTTTCTTATTGATCTTATTATCTTAGGCATCATAAATAATTTTATACTGTGACAAGTGAACAAAAGATACAAAAGTTTAGACCAACTTACGTTCTGTATAAAATTAACTCATCAGCTTATAAACAGATATTTCTCAAGAAAAAGGAAGTGTATCCTGCTAGCTTCCAAGTTAAAAAATGTGAGGTTAACCACTTCGCTCACAAATTTTTTTTAAACAAACTGCAAAAAATCATCACATTTTTTTACTTTATTATTATACACAATGAAAAGAAACAAAGCAAAATATGAAGGTTTTAAGTTGAATTTTTAATTTTTTACAGATGTAAAAGCATTCAGTTTTAATATTAGTTTACTATCCCGGGTTATCTCGGGCAAACGGGAAAAAGTTACATTTTTTTTTAATTTTTTTTTTTTTATGATTGCTTTTGAAACAAGGGAAAACACGAAGTGATATCCAAATTTCTGTACAATGGCATCTGGTCTCTTTTTCCTACTCGCTTACCTGTTGAATCTATTTTACGGTAGTACATTGTCTCGTTAAATTTGATTTTATTTTTCAGTAGCAGGTATAATATCTGTAATGAATCGGAATGAATGCACTTGAGGCTGCGGTCGGTGATACTAAATTAAATAAATCTTCAGGTCCCGATAGTATTCACAGTCAAATGATTAACCATCTTGCCTGAGCGGAAGACAGAGGTTCCTAGACATCATAAATTGTTCCTGAAACAAGAGGCAGCTTCCTTGAGACTGGAGGAGAGCGACTGTCATTCCTATTAAAAAATTTGGCAAAACTGATGGCACCCCTGAGAGTTATCGACCCATCACATTAACCAGTATTACTTTCAAAAATAGATGACTAACCTCTCACCAAGTGATGTCATTTAAATCTCCACGAAAAGCATCATACACGTTAGAGCTTTTGTTTTCATTTTTTGCACACACACACGGTTTAAAATTCTTGATCTTCGGTCCCGGCCATTTCAGGCTCTGACGGACCCCGGGTTCAATGACACATTCAACAATTCACAAATAACACAATAATGCACAATATAAAAACAACAATACACAAAAAGGTAAAGTACACAAATACACAAAATTGAATTGAAAAAATACAGATTTGAAATTTTTACATACATTATTCACTTGAAAAGGGTGTAACGTCGTGGCCCCACATTGAACATGTACGCTAAGCTAATTATTAAAGAATCTCTCGTTGTATTCTATCAGCCGTCTTTCCGGAGTCTCTTTGCTCCTTCCTTCGTCAGCAGGCCTCTCTCCTGGGTATCTCTCGTGGGAGTCTGTCCGGAGTCTCTTCCTTCGTCCGCAGGGTTCAATTCCGGGAATCTCTCGTGGGAGTCTATCACGAGTCTATCAGGAGTCTTCAGCAGTTCATCCGGCGTCTGTCCGGAGTCTCTTCCTCCGTCAGTAGGCTTCTCTCTCGGAATCTATCGTAGGAGTCCCATCCTTCGTCAGTAGGCTTCTCACTCGGAATCTGTCGTCGGGGTCTATCCGGCAGTTAGTTCATCTCCCGTCTCTTTCTCAAGTCCACTCTTTTAAAGTCTAGGGGAGGGTTCACTCCACGCCCCTCATCAATCCCCATTGGCCGACCTCAGGGTTTTGCACCCGGCACCAACGGTCTTGCACGTCATCCATTCGTGCAGAGATGACAAAAGTCCGGTCCCTCTCAAAGGTTCCCGGCGACAAGGGCCCGGCTGACATCTGGCACTTCAAACACCTCGCCGCCGCCTGCAGAGGCACCAGCATTCAAGACGTACAATCACTGCCCATGAATAGAAATAATGCAGCGATGCCTAGTCCATTGTGTCCCCCAGACACACCGACGCCGACGGTCCAGCTGTCTGATACAACACAATGCAGCTAAAAACAAGTTTTCTCCAGCTGTGGAAATGTTTATGAATAGAGGCGCTTTCTCCATTGTGACGACGTCACAACTCCTTCCCCCTGAAAACGTCCATTTCACTGGACTACTCTGGTCCAATGTTGGATCTGTTCTTATGACTGACTCAAAAAAAGAATGTCTTAACAATGAGATCAACTAGGACAGCAATCCAATAATAAAAAAAAACACTCAAAAATATAATAATAAGTAAATCCAAAATTCCATAACATTTTACACACTTTACAATAAAAACCTAAATTTCAAATCTTGGATTCTTTTCTTTGTTACATCTTATCTTAAAAAATTTGAGTTTTAAGTGAATAAGTTAAATGCTAACATTTTACTAATATTACTATACGTTAAATCACACGTAACTATTGTACTAGACATCTATGTGCTTACACTTGGCTGAGAGACACAAAAGATTTTCAGTAACACATAAATTTTTGTTTCCACCATATACACACAATACAGTAATATAGACACAAAAATACAAGAAAAAGTTAAAATTAATTAATAGGAAATTTTTAAATGACTGCTTATTCCAGTCTGTTTAATCCAATGACATTTCCATGTAACTTTCTTTAATTAAAGTAAATGATTTTTTTAAAATTACATTAAAAAAAACTGTAAATACAAACATTTGGAATTATTTGGGCTAAACAACATTAGTTTAAAGATAAATTTCCATCTTGACACTTTGCACACTTTCTCACAATATTTATAACGAGTCATTCCCCAATTCATTATCTTTCCTACTACAACGTTGGGTAAAGTGGTAATTATGGCACTATCATTAAAAATACAATTAACCTCGTACTTCCTCAGCTCACGAAATGAACTCACTACATCTCTATTAAGTACACGTAGGAAATCTTCCCACTGCTCTAATTTACCTTTGGTCGGTATGAATTCAGATCTCACACTCCTCAACCCTTCTAATACCAAGTCTATTTGCTTTACACGATTTTTCCAAATTTGCGCCAAGATGTCTATATTAACCAATCGACGTAAAGCAAACTGCGGTAACCGTTCCAAAACCTGAGTAGTTAATTTACATCCATAATCAGATGCACATACGATCTTAAACCTCCTTTTCCTAATGTAAATGCCAAATGGCATTAAGTATGTGGCATACTTCCGATATGTCAGCATGAGTGAACGACGAAAGTACCACTTCCACAAATCCAGTACCGTGACCCACGAGGCCGCGCTATTCATTTTTACAAGACCTTCCATTTTTAACCAAAGATGAAACTCGGCTCGCGTCACCTGGTTCAAACGCGTATACTTAATATACGGGTAAGGGTATCGGTTCACTTTTCTTAACTTAACAGCCGACAGTGTACGATTGAACTGCCCCATCTCGATTACACTCACATCCCTAGGATACCCAAACTCCTCTCCCGGAGTATTAATTAATCTCAGGTTTATCCAAAAAGTTTTAATTTTAAATGGTTTTCCTCTACTTAACTGGTTATCCCTCTGCATTAAAGAAATCGTCCCGGGATCTGGAGGAAACCTTTCTTTATTTCTATCAACGACCATTCGTAAATAGTTAATTCTATCCGGCGGTAATTTAAAGTGCAGTTGACTTTCCCTTAAAACACCCGAAAGTCAAAATCCATAAATAGCTTTACCGGATAGGGGAATTCGGTTTCTTTCTCCATTCCCTCCGAGCTATTTTCTGTAACAAAATTTACAAATTCCGGCCTCCTACGATACAGTTTTACCAAATTTACACGATAAATTGCACTACGATCCCTTTTTCTCGGTAAATCGTAATTAAATTCTAAACTTGTCATTTTACCAGACCCTAACCAATTCTTATCAATACCCTTTGAATTGGAGGGAATCAAACGCATTCTTGATTTATTTCCGACATCTTTCCTAACAACGGCGCACGCGTAAATTTCTTTCCCTTTCCTCTGTTCCGCTTTTATACTAGCCATTGTAGGGTTTTGAAAACTTTTATGACCTACTGTTAGGCCCGCTCCCCTTTCAACTGAGAGTTGACTAGCCTCCTTTTCATCATTCTTAATTTCACAACTCAATGTTGCAGGGATAGTAAAACCCGTATCTACTATCAATCCTCGAGAACTTACTCCTATGTCCTCATGATTTATTACTGGCTGTGCCACCGTCATCACAGCTGTAACACTCTCCTTAACTGCCCTTGACTCCACCTTCCATTCAAAATCACGAATTCCAAAATTATAGACTTCTTTCCCTTTCTCAAGCCTAGACAGTTTATCCTTCTCTTTTTCTATCCCTCTCACTTCGGACGGGGGATTAACACACGTGCGTTTCACCGGGGGGTCACAAATTTCAATTCTAACTTCAGAAGGCATGGCGGTTTTTTCACTTCTATCACCATCCGGATTACTCACCGGCCTACACTTTTTAATCGGTTCACTAACTTCCTTGGACCGATTTCCTGACAAATAACTCTCCTGTGCGCAATTCGCGACTTTATCTTCTACTTTTAGATGAGATGCCTGATTTTGTAACCTATCTCGGCGTACAGCTCTCAATCGCTCTAATTCTCGTTCCCTCATTAGTTTACGCTCTTCAAACCCCTTTATTTTAAGTTCCCTTTCCTTATTTACACGTTCACGCTCAAGTTCCCTTTCCTTATTTACACGTTCACGCTCAAGTTCCCTTTCCTTATTTTCACGTTCCCGTTTTTCTTCCAAAATACCCTCTAACAAACAATTAGCTAATTCTTCATTATAGTATTCACTCTGACAAATTCTATTCTTAATTTCTATCTTAAGTAAAGTATTATCGGCTTCGACTCCCATCTCTTTTGCCATTTCTACTAATACGTCTTTTCTTTGCCTTAATAAGTACGACATGATGCACTAATACACACAAAACCCAAAACTAAGCTTAATTGTCCCAAAAATTATACAAAACTCAACGCACACTAGAAATACACTAGACCTAGACTTAACTATAATTCACAAAAATCCTAAAAACAAAGCAGTACTCTCCACAGTAACTGAAACAATGAAACAAGTATAACTACTGTATACTTAACTATATTTCACAAATGTGCGCAAATCTTAAAAACAATACAGTACTCTGCACAGTAACTGTACCCGAAACAAGTATAACTACTATATACTTAACTATATTTCACAAATGTGCGCCAATCTTAAAAACAATACAGTACTCTGCACAGTAACTGTACCAACGAAACAAGTATAACTACTATATACTTAACTATATTTCACAAATGTGCGCAAATCTTAAAAACAATACAGTACTCTGCACAGTAACTGTACCAACGAAACAAGTATAACTACTGTATACTTAACTATATTTCACAAATGTGCGCAAATCTTAAAAACAATACAGTACTCTGCACAGTAACTGTACCAACGAAACAAGTATAACTACTGTATACTTAACTATATTTCACAAAAACGCACAAATCTTAAAAACAATACAGTACTCTGCACAGTAACTGTACCAACGAAACAAGTATAACTACTATATACTTAACTACATTTCACAAACAACAATACTAATAAATCGCACATTTATACATCATACAAAACTTTAAAAAATCTTTCTAGTCTCTCTTTCTAGTGTTTTCTAACTTTACCTAGTACGTAAATTCTCATACTACCAAAATTTTACATACATTAATCATAACAATAATGATAATCAATTGCTGCCCCGAGTATAATCTCAAAGAAAAGACTCACCTTTCTGTTTCGAATCACTGCCAAAATCTATGGCACACCTGGACGGAAATTCACAGCACACCTGGTCGGGAATCACACACTGAATACTTTACTTCTTTCAAAATCAGCCGACGGAAATCAGGGTCTGTTTTCAGTTTTCCTCCGCTTGTTTCTTTCGTTGATTCACCCAACACGATTCGCATACAGTAAAATGGACAGCAGGCTCTCCGGGAATTTTCCGGCAACAGGAACACACTTTAACGATAAGGATGGAGACACCACAGGAACTCAGGAGAAATTTGCGTTGTTTAAAGTTCTTTTATTTTTCTCGCACACACGGCTGGCATTTTCTCTCTTTGTTATTTCTTTTTTTTTTCAAAAGTTAATTTAAATAAAAAAGGATTCGGGCATTTAATTAATTAGCTAAATGCCGATCCCAGCTCGCTGCCACCAATTTAATTAGCTGTAACGTCGTGGCCCCACATTGAACATGTACGCTAAGCTAATTATTAAAGAATCTCTCGTTGTATTCTATCAGCCGTCTTTCCGGAGTCTCTTTGCTCCTTCCTTCGTCAGCAGGCCTCTCTCCTGGGTATCTCTCGTGGGAGTCTGTCCGGAGTCTCTTCCTTCGTCCGCAGGGTTCAATTCCGGGAATCTCTCGTGGGAGTCTATCACGAGTCTATCAGGAGTCTTCAGCAGTTCATCCGGCGTCTGTCCGGAGTCTCTTCCTCCGTCAGTAGGCTTCTCTCTCGGAATCTATCGTAGGAGTCCCATCCTTCGTCAGTAGGCTTCTCACTCGGAATCTGTCGTCGGGGTCTATCCGGCAGTTAGTTCATCTCCCGTCTCTTTCTCAAGTCCACTCTTTTAAAGTCAAGGGGAGGGTTCACTCCACGCCCCTCATCAATCCCCATTGGCCGACCTCAGGGTTTTGCACCCGGCACCAACGGTCTTGCACGTCATCCATTCGTGCAGAGATGACAAAAGTCCGGTCCCTCTCAAAGGTTCCCGGCGACAAGGGCCCGGCTGACATCTGGCACTTCAAACACCTCGCCGCCGCCTGCAGAGGCACCAGCATTCAAGACGTACAATCACTGCCCATGAATAGAAATAATGCAGCGATGCCTAGTCCATTGTGTCCCCCAGACACACCGACGCCGACGGTCCAGCTGTCTGATACAACACAATGCAGCTAAAAACAAGTTTTCTCCAGCTGTGGAAATGTTTATGAATAGAGGCGCTTTCTCCCTTGTGACGTCGTCACAAGGGTAAAACACAAAGTTTAGTTATAGGACGTTTAAAAACTTCATTTTTAGTTTTCACTAACACTACTCTTATTTTATTATCTTTACCATAGTACACTTCAAGAATTCGACCAAGAGGCCAGTTACACACAGGTAAATTATCTTCTTTCAGAATTACCATATCATTTATTTTTACATTATTCTTTGCAAAATACCATTTATTTCGATTTTGAAGTGTACTTAAATAATTATTTGACCAACGTTTCCAAATCTGTTGCACAATTTTTGTTAGCTTTTGCCACACTTTTAACCTGTTATCAGACACTTAAGTTAAACTTGGCTCAGCAACGGCTGTAATAGGGCGACCAACTAGGAAATGACCAGGAGTCAAAGCGTCAAAATCGTCAGGGTCACACGACAAAGGATAGAGGGGACGCGAGTTAAGAATTCCCTCAATTTGGTTAAGAATAGTTAAAAATTCTTCGTATGTAAATCTTAAATTTCCCATTACACGCCTGAGGTGATATTTGACGGATTTCACTCCGGCCTCCCACAAGCCTCCGTAATTTGGTGCTCTTGGTGGAATAAAACTCCACTCAACACGTTCTTCACACAAAAAGTTACTCAAATTACTGTTGCTATTACTCATAATTTCTCTAAGTCTTTTTAGCTCTAATTGCGTGCCAACAAAATTGGTAGCATTGTCTGAAAATATACGTTCCGATTTTCCTCGTCTACTAAAAAATCGTTTTAAAGCTGCAATGAAAGCCTCACTAGATAAATCTGTAACTAGTTCGAGGTGACACGCCTTTGTCACCATGCACACGAAAATGCACACATAGACTTTATTTAAAACTCCTTTTCTTTGATTAGGATATTTAATCCAAAAATGGGGTCCACAAAAATCTATTCCCACTTTGCTAAAAGGAAAACTCTGAGATATTCTCTCGGCTGGCAATTGACCCATAATTTGTGAACAAGTAACAGGTTTTGCCTTAAAACAAATTACACAGTTATTTACAAGTTTTCTACACATGTTACGACCATTTAATGGCCAGAACCTTTGTCCAACAATAGACAGCAAAGTTTGTGGACCAACATGCAAATGTCTCTTGTGAGTCATTACAAGAATTAAATTTGTTAACCTATGATTATTTGGAAGAATTATCTGGTGTTTTTTGTCAAAACACAAATTACTATGTGCCAGTCTACCTCCTACTCGCAGCACACCTTCACAGTCTAGAAATGGTGAAAGATTTTTAATCTTACTTTGAGGGTTAACTATACTCTTAATGGACAAATCTTTAATTTCCGAGTTGAATTCCAGTTGCTGCACCAGCTTCACAAGGGTAATTTCAGCTCGTTTAATTTCACATATCCTTATTGAACCAATTTGTTTGTTGGATGGTTTTTTACAATTATTGATAAACCTGTAAATATAACTAAAAACACATAAAAATTTTTGAAAATTATTGTACACAGAAAGAATATTGTTCAAAAAGGTATTGTCCAAAGTCACAGTCAAAGTTTTTCTCTATATGCGTCTTGATAGTTGCAGCCAAGAGAAACGGAGACGCGTTCACACCAAAAAGAACTCTATTGAATCTATACACGTTCACACCATTTTCTCCATTATCTATAAGGAATCGAACTACGTCCTTATCCTTTGGAGCCAAAGAAATTTGAAGAAATGCTTTCTCCACATCAGCTTAAATAGCTATTTTGTTCGAACGGAAGGATATCAATAAGTCTAAAATATTGGGGTTCAAATTGACTCCTTGAAAAAGGCAGTCATTTAATGAAAATTGTTTTTCCTCGTGAGCACTAGCGTCAAACACTATTCTCAGTTTGGTCGTGAGAGATTCGTTTTTTATTATCACTTGGTGAGGAAAATAAAACACTGGGTTATTCGTTGGAACAAAAGGATTTGTTACCTTCTCAATTATTCCCTCATCTAAATAATTCTTTAAAACCTTACAATACTCAGAATACAACACTTTATCCCTTCGCATTTTTCTCATAAAACTTTCGAGTCATCTTTTCGCTAAATTAAAATTATCACTCAAATCGTTACTGTCTCTTTTCCACGGGAGTTCTACCTCATATCTACCATTTTTAAAGCGTACTCTCTGCTTAAAATTTTCTAAGCTAATGTCCTCTTCACTACTACAATTCTCGTCTTTGACACCAATAGATTCTAACTCCCAGAAAGTCTTTAATGTTGTGTTCAAATCACTATCTCTGATTAAGCCACAATGAATATTATTATTCCTCACTTCACCTACACTTCCGCTAGCGACATATCCGAACACAGTATTTTGTAAGAGTAGTCGAGAATCCCCACAACAAATTTGGCCTGGTCTCAGTAATTCGTAAAATATTTCCGCGCCTAATAACACATCAATTTTACCAGGAATATTAAATTTATCATCAGCTAGTTTAATCTCGTTTGGTTTATCTAATGATACATTTATTATTTTACTCGGAGTCAAATCGGTTATCTTTTTTACAATTAATAAATTTAGCTCTTTTTTGAAACTTAAATCGTCATTACTTATGGTGGTTGCAACGCACCCATTTATTGCCATTGTCGATTCATTCAAACAAGATACTAACAAATTAATTTTCTCATTTTTTAATTGCAATCTATCCGCACAATCCTTAGTAATAAAATTTGACTGACTCCCCACATCTAAAAGCCCTCTCACTTCATGCAAGATGCCAAATCTATCCCTAAGGTAACATTGGACACTACTCAGTAAAACTGTTTTTGTTTTATTTTTTAAGAAGCTGGTAGCTACGAACGACTTTTCTTCATTCTCAATTAGGGGGAAAGCGATGTCATCTGATTCTCTCTGCCCCACAAACGCGGGTACTCGGGGGTTAAGGACGCTCCCTTCAACTCTTTGTATGGGTGCGGAAGATTTATTGTTAGTTTGGGGAAGTGAATAAGGCGGTTATGTGGCCTTCCACAGAAGCAGTTCCTCGCCCTGCACTTTCTAACATTGCAGTCCGAAGAAAGACACTTGAAACACAGATAATTGGATTTCAAGAAATCCACTCTTTCACTGACGCTGAGAGATTTAAAATTGGGGCATAAATACAGCGGGTGGAATTCGTTTGATTTACGACAAAAACATTTCACATTTTTAATAGAAGATAAATTGACACTTGCAACATTATTCGAACCACGATGATTATAGACATCATTACGCTTATATTTTGGAAATAAACTTTGTTCTTTAATTTTTCCTTTGGATGATATAAAAGTATCACACTCACGACCCAACTCTTGTGGTTTATACCACATTTCGCCTTGTTTAATGCCAATATGCGCACTTAATTCTCTGTCTAAAGTCTCTATTATCTTATCTGATATAATTAACTCACAAACTGATTTAAAATCGTTTACCTCCCGCAACTGGCAATAGTAATTGAAATTTGCGCTTAATCTGGACGCGAATTGAACATAACTTTCGTTATGTAATTTTTGAGCTTTTTTAAACTGATTTAAGCATTCATAGGGGGTCGGTTGAAATTCTTTTAACACAATTGCTTTTAGTTTATCATAATCACCTAAATCCTCTTCTCGAAGATAAACCATTAAATTATTTGCTTTTTCTCCTAGTATATTCAAAAGAATTTCGGGTTTTAATTTCTCAGGAACATTTTTAGTTTTAAATGCCTTTTCAATAGATTGAAAAAATAAATTAAACGACTCTGCTCTTTGTGGTACTGGGATAGTTAAAGTTTTAATACTCTTTATTAAACTTTCAATATTATACTCGATACAATAATTGATTTTCCTTTTGTGAAGGTACATTTTTACTCGATTGATTATGTAATTTTGCTATTTCTAACTCCTTCTCTAACTGTGACAGTTTAATTTTTTCAATTTCTAGTTTATTTTCGTTTTCATTTCTTCTATCGTTTATTTCCTCCAACACACAATCAATAATAGTCTGATACGTTTCTTTATCATTGTTGTAAATCTCACTCTCCTGTATTAACTCTCTTAAATCTAAAACTTTAGCATTATCAGGTACATCTAATTTTAACTCCTCTGCAATAGCCCTCAATTCATCCTTTTTAAATTTACCGATACTCATTTTCACAAAATAAAAAGTTAACTCAATCACAAATAAAGCACAAAAATCACAAAATAATTATTTCGATCACAAATTTAAGTTATCTCAACCACAAAAATGAAACACATATAATTCACAAAATAATTATCTCAACCACAAATGAAACACATATAAATCACAAAATAATTATCTCAACCACAAAATAGTTACACCTCAAAACACTATTAAAAAATAGATGACTAACCTCTCACCAAGTGATGTCATTTAAATCTCCACGAAAAGCATCACACGTTAGAGCTTTTGTTTTCATTTTTTGCACACACACACACGGTTTAAAATTCTTGATCTTCGGTTTCGGCCATTTCAGGCTCTGACGGACCATCTACGTGCACTGGTACTGGTTTGCACATTTTGTTTATCTCTATAATTGTTTACACCACAAATTAAATGGCACGAAACCGTTGTAACAAGAATTTTATTAGAGCGTTCGCCATACGTTCTTTCTCACACAAAGTTTTCACATACACTGACTCTATACACACTAGCATCCTCTCGCGACAAATATTCACTTGTTATTGTGGGTGTCACAAGAATTATTTGTTCAACACTGAACAACCGTGAAGAAACTAATTTTACTGACAAATTGAGTTTTCTCGGGATAATAATGTACGAAACCGATATAACTCGGGATAATCAAGAAAGCGGTTAAGGATGATCTAGATTTAACTATGAGGGAAATCATATGCCAAAGATGGTATCCAACTACAGACAATGCAGGAAATTCAGCATAAAGACCTCAAAAGGGAATTCACCATATGTATGCAGAATATGATGTGCCCATGTGCATTGCAGCATGTTTTTTTTTATCTCTCCATGGCCAGTAGTCACCAATAAACTGAATTTTCTCTATCATCAAACATGGCTCCATGGGAAGTATATTTCTCACCCTTAAAATGTATATGTTAACATAAAATTCCACAAAATAAAACATATATCTTTTAAAAAGTTATATACTATGAAAGTTTACCTTACACTAATATTTAATTAAGCTAAATAGTTTTAAAAAATTTGGATTTTTAATTCTATAATAATTATACATTTCCTATTCCCCCACCTCCACCCAATTTTTTTTTTTTTAATTTCTGGAATTTGATGACAGAGATAACTTTTAAGATATATATTTTAAGATTACGTTATTTTCCCCCTTAATTTTAAAAAAAATAAGGAGAAAATACTCCTTGATTCTACAATTTACATATGATTCATGAATCAGCTACTTAATTGTTTTTAATTTAATGCTGAAATCTTCACTATAATTTGCAAATAACTACTACTTTTTACCATACTTTCAAGGGGAAAATATGAACTAATTCTAGTAAGGTCCAAAATATACATTCAGTCACAAAAATCTGCATACACCAAACAAGAAGTAATTATTTACAAAATCATAAATCCTAGATAGGAAAAATTCTTTAAAACTTGAAAGATATAATGAGTACAACAGTATCTTATAGCAAATGAAATTCACACCTACTTTAAATCAGAGAAATATTCAAAAATGCTGATACCAGACATCACAAAAATCTGCATACAGCCACAGGATCACATGATTTTGAGCTTACTCTAAAAAGGAAGTCCTAATTTTGAGTTGGATACAATAAGAAGTAATGAGTGGGTCTTCAAACAGGACAACAACCCAAAGCATATGGCGCATGTTGAGAGGGAATGGCTCTTGTACAAGGTACCTTGGCAGCTACATTCACCACCTCTGTCACCCAACATGTATCCTGTTGAATACTTTAGGGATGAATATGAGATAAGAATAAGAAAATCTTGCATTTTTGACACAGGTTCTTTAAACAATGTGCTGCCCAGGGCATGGTCTGAAATAACTCCTGGCATTATAGAAAATCTTGTTTAATCAATGCCCAGGAGACTGAAAGTAGTTATTGCTTCAAAAGGTCGTCCAACAATTTTATTGTTTGCACATCATTAGACACAATCTATTACTGCTTTTGTTCTATTTTTTGACTTTTGTTACATGTAGAGTTCAATTAATTGCGATTTATTTGTCATGTACTTTGAGTTCCTTTGTTTTATACCAGAAAATTTCTGTATTTACCTAACAATTAATATGACTTATGTTATGTAACAACTTGTTTCATTCATTAATTGCTGCAGTATTATGAGTATATACAGACCTTTGTGACTGACTGTATAAATAAAAACGTTTTTAACTTGAAATTTTTATATCAACTGCATAAAATAATGCTAGATTACACAAGAATCAAGTTTATATCACAATTTTAACACTGGAACAATTAGCAAATTGTGCTTCCATAAATCCACACATACACTTTTTTCTCATATTGAAAAAATATATCATAAAAGTCAAGATCTACACCAAGTAAATTTTCAAAAGCCTACTCATACATTTAAGTTTTGAACTTTGCAACCATTTCTGATCGATAATTTCATCTGATAATAACAACAGCTTCCTCTGACCTGCATCTCCAAATAACAATAAATTGCTCTCAATCCTCTGCACCTTTTACAAAAAAAATTACAGCAAAACATTATAGTAAATTTAGCTTTAGTTGTGGAAATGATTTAGTAAAAATTAATTATAAATGCAAGAATATACTATACTAAATATTCGCCAGCATAATTATTCTTCTATTCAATTCTTTTAAATTTAGTGAAATATAATTCTTGTCTCATCACTTTCAAAAATCAAACTTGATGAAAGTTTCAAAGATTACAAAAGGCTATAAAGATTTGTCCCTTCTTTGATAATTTTTTTAGTCACACCCTTTTTAAATGAACTTTTTTAAAGTTGGTCTTCACCTTCTAAATCAAGGTACAATGTGCCATTGATGCTTGGGGGGATTTCATGTTCTTGATAAAAGAGATCAGATTTACTACACTGACAATCCAAGGCTTGTTTTCAAGAAAAATATTATATTAGATATATCATAAATTCAAAACCTTTATATTAAAACAGAATTCAAAACAATGATATTTTATGCATAAAATAGCAGTGTATAAGTAAAAAAATCAATTATCCTAATTCTATCTATAAAATAAGATTTTATTTAAAGATGTGTTGGCATTGAGCGGCTTCTGATAAATATATAGAAATGATATACTAACAAAATTAAGGGTAAATGTATAGAACCTTTTGATGTTTCCTTTTTTTTTCTTTTTAGAGAATCCATGTGTAGATACTTCTTCATTCTGAAAAAAAACTCAAAAAATACATCTCAAATATTTTAATCAAATCACAACACCAAACTTCAAATCAAGAATTCATGACATAAGAAGTACACCATAAAAGCTTATTGGAAGTAGGATTTTTGCCTTTTTTTTTCAGAATTAAACAAACAAATTTATAAAGATTTCTAATGAATAATTTATTTCATTAGTGAGTTTAAATTATAATTTCTTCTGCATATCCAATGAGTAAACCAGTTAATGATACAAGAAAACTTGACAGTTCATATTCAAATAATGGAAACAAAATATCAGCAAGAACCAAAATTTAACTTTTTTAAACAACTTTAAAAAAAATACTAATAGTATAAAAGTGGTAAAATTGTACTCATGAAAGAGAAACTCAAAGAAATATTCTTATCTGGTAGATATAACAATGTCATACAGAGGAATTCCACAAGAGAAAAAACTCATATAGACTTTTATGTTATACGAAATAGCTATGTGGTGGGTAGTGTTACTTAAGCAATAGCTAAATAAATCTTAGGGAATTTGACTATCTGGCAATAGTTTCAATGAAATTTAATTTAGTTATTTAAGAAATGAATCACCTGCATTTAAAAAGGAGCTTTTTAAATTTTGTAAATCCAGTGTTTGGGAAGTTTAAATTGCAGTGAATAAATGAAACTTACATATTATACTCTCAACCAGTGGTGCATACAAGAATTTTTCAAGGAAGGGGGGAAGGCTTCGAAGTTCACCATTCTCGTATCATGCTCCAATACGCTGCACAACATATCCTTTGATTTTGTTAATTTGGGGGGGGGCAGTAAACAATTGATTATTGAATAAATAATTCGCATTAATTAATAAAATTTAATTATTTATTACAAATACTTAATAAAATTCCACATACTACATACATAGGGTTATAATCAATTGAAAAAAATTAAGGGCTTTGGAGGGGAAGGGGTGGGGGTCTGGACCCCTTGAGTGCACCCACTGCTGTCAATCAGTTTAGCTAAATCAAAAAACATAGCCAAATAGTCAAACTGTGTATGAACAATATTATTGTGCAAGTTATAGAAGATATTATTGCAAGTACATGTTTCCCTTTATTGGCTGCATATTGAAGCATTTGGCAACTTCTTTTCATTTGATGAATTGGTTGACAGTATAATATGAAAGAACTTAATTTTAATGATAAAAAGAAAGTAAAAATAATAAAACAACAATTTTTAAAATTTGTTGCATCTTGAGCAATTGTCAGGGGAAAAACCTGTATTTAAGACAGGACAACAAAATTCAATTATATAGTGCATTAGAATCATAAAAATAACTATTGAAAAAATCCACAACATTTCACCCAAAATAATTTTTCAAATTCTATGTTGTTTTAATTGTTGCCAAATCAAAATTAGCATGATTGCACACACAATTCTTTTAAAGCAATAAAATAACATTGATATTGAATGAAATATGCTACTATAACAAAAACATGTTTTGAAGAGCTGAAAAGTAAACAAAATATTCTTTGTTTTGTTCATAGCTTTTCAAATTATGAAATACACACAATATATTTTTATACTTTATTAATGTAGTCACTAATGATACAAAAAACTTAATTTAGTTTATATTTCTACTTTTGTTATTTTTTGACAGAGTTAAAATGGTTTACATACAAAAGTTAAATATGGGCTAAGCTCAAAATATATTATCAATTGATTTCATTCTTAAGCTAACTGCTTTTAATATGTACTTAATCCTTTAATATCATAATAAAAAATTATAGCACAATTAATAATACAAAAATTTTTGCATAATATTAAAAAATAAATATGGTTAAAAATTCAAAATATATTTCCCGCCTTATTATTCTTTTAAACATCAACAATTCAGAGCAGCAAGTTATATTTTAACACGCTTTTATAAGTTTCACTTGTATGTAACAAAATCTTTGAACTTCATTTTTACCCACTTTAAAAGGTCGGATTAATTCCAAATTTTGCACACATGTCATGGACCGATGACAATACGATAATTTCATAATTTTTTTCCATTGTCCTTATCAGGATCATCAGCAATAACGGTAATCAGATTTGGGGACAATTCCATATACCACTTCCAGATTGAGCGACTTATTGCATATACCATTTTCAAATTTGGTGACTAATTCCATATACCATTTCCCGATTTTGCGACTAACTCCAGATTTAGCAACTAAAGAATAAGGTGCAACCCTAAAAGCGAGTATTTTTAATTTAAAGCTAATTATATGCAAGTGTAAAATACACTTGTGGTTAATACAAATAAAACAAACAAACAAAAAGAGTTCTTTAGGTGAGAAAGTGGAGGGTGGGTGAGTGTCAGCAATTTCTTACCATAATATAAACATTTTTCTGAAAATGAAAATTAAAAAAAAGGCTCGTGCACATGGAAAAAAAACTTTATGTTCTAATTGCTAAATATTTTTTACTTTTATTAAGCAATATGTTTAGAAGGGGAAATGATGATACGAATTAACATTATAGCAATACGTTTAAAAGGGGATAATACGATTGACACTTAACATTACCAAGTTTTTATTCACTCGCTTTCTTGAATGTCTGTCCGGGAAGAATTTTGTAATTGATTTTAAACTGTGTGACTTTTCGATGAGCTAGACTTGAAGTTTGGACCATAGCTCAGAAATGGATGACAATGCATAAAAATGTGAAAAAAGAAAGAAAAAAAAGAAATTTTATACTTTTTAGTCCGTTATAAAAACATAGTACATTAAAGTTTTTTTTAATTCGAACTTTTTCTTCCTAACACACTTTTATTTGTTTGGCCTGTTCTATAGAGACGGAATCTAATATAACGATACAGGACTCATCCGAGGCCCCGTAAACGGAGAGAATAAATACACTTCAGACCCTTTAATTAATATCCATTGAAGAGCAAGACTAATTCCAGCAGCCACGTAATTAGGGCTCCAAATATCAAACTAAGGGATAAATTCAACAATGAATAAATGATAGTTTAAAAAACTAAATAACACGCTTTTATTTTAGATCGAACTAAAAAAATGAAAAATAAATTATAGTTTAAAGAAAACTAAAAAACACGCTTTTACACTGAATCGAACTAAAAAGTAAACAAATAATTCTTAATATAACAATAAAATGATGAACGAGAAAATTAATGCCATTGGGGCAAAGACTTGGGGTGCTTTGTACTACATTTTTACACTAACTCTGCATTTCTGAATAAAAGTTAGAAATTATAACAATTGATATATTTATAGAGCACTCACAGTATAAAAGAGTGTTTTTTAGTTTTTTTTAATTAAATATAATAGTAATATGTCAAATTAAAATACTTTCTGGGAATTTTGAGAGGATACTAATTTATTTCACTTATCTGTCAGTAAACAGATGGTTTGATAAATACATTCCCTTCTTTCCTTTTTCTAGATCAGTGGTCTTCAAACCATATTCCTTGGAACCTTGAAGTTTCACAAGTCACACCCAAGGGTTCCGCAAATCACAATGAAAAAAATAAAAATTATAAATGTGTATGCAAAATAGACTTTTGCTCATTATGAGAGAGAGAAGCATGTACAACCACATGTATCTAAAACTAATTGCAGTAATTAAAAAACTAAAAATTTTATTTACACATATAACTTTATTTTCTAACACTTTTTTAACTTTTAATATATAATAAAATACTAGAATGTTTTTCTTTATTACTAACTAGATTATAAATATTCTTTTGATTACTACCCTGGGTTCCAAGTGATAATTTCATACTTGTTTGTGCAATGTTTTTGCAAAACTAGTTTTCTAATGGAAAATGCCTTATTTTTTTCCGCTAATTTGAAGGAGAGAGAACAACTTATCAATATATCAACAGAGATTTGATGTTAAAATCTTAATTGAAGCAATAACAGCTTCTAAAATTTAGGTACAGGAGTTTTCATATAGTTATAAACATTTTAATGCCTTTCAGAACAATGTATTTAAGTGAAAAATTTTTCTCAAATGAGTGAGTGATTAACGCACTGTTCAGCTACATGAGGGCTTTTGGCAACGGACTGCATAATTTTGAACCATGGTCAAGTGAGGCGGACTACACCTGAGCTGGCACCTCCTCTCCTAACTACCACACCACACTAACAGTAAAATATTTATCCAAGTGAGAGGCAACAAAAACAAAATATAAAAGCAAATTGAACACAAAATAGGAAATGTGACCACCAATAGCTTCAATAGACCCAGACTTCAACAGTATGTGTAAAAAAGTATAAGAACATATCCCAGTTACTAAGTATAATGTATAGGTAGATGAATTACAAATTAATATTATTTAAGTGCAAATTATATTAAAATCCTATTGAATTTTTTTAAAAAATGCAATACTTTTTCATTTGTTACATAAAGTACCTTTAACATGTTGATCTATTTCAAATATTATTTTAAGATATATTCGAACTGTGTTTGTGTGCAGAATGGAGTTCTCTGAAAACACCTAACAGCTCTAAGGGTTATGTGAGTCAAAAAAGTTTGATCTAGATCAATTTAATGATAGATTTAGGAAACCAAAAACTTATGTTAAAATGATATAAATGTGATGCATTAAGATTTCTTTGCAATTAACATTAAGCAATGCAAGCAGAAAATTATTTAAATCAAAAAAATTACAATAACTTTAAAATTTTGGCAAAATATATATAGTTTGGCATATATCATAGTTTATAGTAGAGTTAAATTTAGCCATTGTTTTTCTCAGCATATTTCTGAATTTTCAATTTTCTCTCATTTTCTAAAATAAATTCAAGTTTTATATATAATATGATAACCATCTGAACCTATTTTCACTTCCTTTTCTCCTAAAACAGATCTGTCACTCATTTAAGAATCTAAAAAAACATACATAAAATTTTTGTATTCCAGAAAATCAAAAGCTATCGCTTTCAGTAGGAAATAATTCCATTTTCCCATATGAATTGAAAAAGAGTTAAAATTTATGTAAAAAAAATGTTTCAAGTGTCTTGAACTCTTCCAACATAAATATGCATATTAATGAAAATCATGGTAAAATAATACCAGTATCCTATAAAAAATAAAAAGTGCAGTTAAATGTAATGTATATTATGAAATAAAAATCATAATAAATATGAAGAAAATCAATAATGAAAACTATTTTAGATGAATAAAACAAAACATAAGTTTTCAATACAACAGTGAAAAAAACAATCAATGAAATAAAATTATTTTTAAAAATAATATAGTTAACCAGTAAGTTTCGAAGCACTCATTGCTAATGATTGTTTGAAATCAAACCACAAAATGACATCAAAAGTGCCTTTTCAAACAAAAAAGCATTAAAAAGGAAAACAAGATGGCTTAATATAAAAAGTACAACAAAACAATTTACACTATGGAAAAATTAACATTCTAAAAAAGTACATGAAAATACTTACTGATAAAGTAGAAAAATTTGGATGATTATGAAGAGACATGCTTTTCCATGGGAGAGAACTATGTAAATATTACAGAAGAATTCTTAGAAGATTTTGTCATCCATTGACTGATTCCTCCAGCACCACCACAGGCTCTCTGAGATTAATGGTAAAAATTTACCTCTTTATGGGCAGTATGATTTTTCAAAAAATGTTGGACTTCTGACCATATCCCTTCGATGAAGGCTGTTAGACCACCGATTTTAGGTTAAAAGACACATTGTGGGGGGGGGGTACACTTCTAGATGATCAAACTCTCACCAGAGAGGAATTCATTCATAAGCCTTTCAAAAATCCAAAACTATCATGGACTTTGGTAACACCCATCCCTTTATCATTTGCAACAATTCAATTTTCATTTGTTTTTCTCCCAAAGTGAAGAAATATTTATTTAATCTAAATAAATATAACTATTCTTGCAGGATATGATCAGGAGAAAAGAAAAGTATGATGCTTTAAGAAAGCTATTACTTTTGTCAACGTATAACAATTTTAAATGGAAAATTTGTGGTGGCTTAAGAAGGTCATTACTATTCTTCTGGGAACTCAAATTATGCAAAATATCTAAGCTTTTTTTCAAATGTGACTGTTGTGCAAAAGATAAGCACTAACATGCATAATAGTGGCTTTCCAAGAAATCTACAGAACCTAGTGATAAAAATGTAATTAACCAAACTGTAGCAGTACCAAAAAGTACTCCCCCTCCACATGAAATTGGGGTCAACAAAAATTTGCGTAAATCTCACATTTAAAATGGTAAAGCATTTGTGCAAGACTTGTGCCTCTGAATATGGGATGTTAAAATAAAAGGTGTGTTTATGGTCAAAGCATTAAAAAATATAAGAAAAATACCAGTTCAAATAAGTAATATGATGATAGAAAGATACCGATGATTTTTCTCCCAGAACATTGCAGAAAATTTTCAATGAAAAAACAAAGCTACAAAGTACAAGAGTATAGTTTAATGCATGGGTTGGCAACCTGCGGCTCTTTGGATGTGAAGCTGCAGCTCTTTAGTTCCCATACGCAAATATTATTTATTTTATCAAAAAAAAAACATTTAAAAATCATTCTGAGTTGATTAACGAGGATTAGGCACCGTTTCTATCTCTCAGCTACTTGTACTCGCTTTTCACCACATCCCTCCCCCGTGAGATGCGTCTTCACTGTCGTAAGTCTGTCGAAAGCTCTCGAATGACGCCGTTGTCGGATGTTTCCATTCAAAACCACTCTAGCATTCATAGTAAATCCCCATTGAGCCATTTGAAATTGATACTGGATCTCAAGAAATGCAATTGATCGATTTAAAAAGTAAAGCTTTGTGGAGTTGAAAAGCAAGTTGGAGGTTCAGAAATGTATGTGCGTAACAGCTTTAAAAGGCATACAGTGGTGGCAAAAAGTCCTGAACACACTCATTTTTTAGCGTAATTTTTGTGCTTGACTTCCTTTTTCGTTGTGAAATTATCGCACTATCTTAAATATTGTTATTGATTTTAATGCATTTTTTCATGCTGATTTCAAATCTGTTTGTATATTTCATCTAAAGTAAATAGTTTCATTGATATGTTGAAAAAACCTTGACAAGAAAGCACAAGGTCACTGTAAGAATGAGTGAGTGTGTTTTCCACCAATAAAAATAGCGATAAAGGGTTGGAAAAAAAAGGTGAAACGTGGTTTATTGTATTGAATGCAGTTGTGTGCTTGTGGAAAATAGTGTATTGAAAGCAATTTGAAGTGCGTTTGTAGAAAATATTGGAATTATGGCTAAATTTTCATATCTGCCTGAGATTTAAAGGTACAAAATAATACATTTCAAGGAAGAAGGTTATTCTATGAGCCAAATTGCTGCTAAAGTACCATGTGGCCTTTCTACTGTTGTGAGAACTTTGAAAAGATTTTCTGAAACAAATTTTATTGCGGACAGGGGGCGATCAGGACGACCAAGAAAAACATCTTTACGTGAAGACAGGTTATTGCACAGAATTTCACTTTCAAACAGAAAGCTTAATTCCTCACAAATTTTGAAACAATGGACTTTTACATCAAATGTGAGTGTGTGCCCAAGAACTGTTAGAGGAAGACTGCTGGAAATTCGGTTACGAGGCTGTAAAGCGCGCCCAAAACCATTACTGACTGAATTTCAACGCAAGAGGCGATTGACGTGGGCAAGGGAACATTCATTATGGACTATTAAAGACTGGGGAAAGGTAATTTAGTGACGAGAGTCAGTTTTGTATTTCTGGCAACCAAAGTAGTGCCTATGTAAGACGACACACTCATGAGGAATTCAGCCCTCAGTATCTGAAGCCCACAGTAAAGTACCCGACAAAAGTGATGGTATGGGGTTGTATGTCTTCTCATGGTGTTGGAAGACATCACATCGTTAGCAGAACAGTGAAAGCCATGGATTACATTGAAATACTACAAAATAAATTGCTACCAACTGCGAGAGATCTTTTTGGGAATCAGTCATGGATTTTTATGGACAATAATGCCCCTTGTCATTGTGCAAAGGTAGTCCAGAAATGGTTGAAAGACCATACTGTGAATAGAATGAACTGGCCAGGACAGTCTCCCAACCTTAATCCGATAGAGAACTTATGGTTTAAAATTGGTTATGAAATTTCAAAGAAAAAACCTTCAAACAAACGTGAATTAATTGAAGCTTTAATATTTTCCTTCAACCATATTGTCACAAAAGATCTTCTTTTGAAATTGGTGCATTCCATGCCAAAAAGATGTAGAGCCGTAATTAAAGCAAACGGCTGGCCCATAAAATATTGATTTTCTAACATGTGACAACAATGTAATTCTCAAAATGTTTATTAAATATACCGTATTTGTCAATTTTCGTGTTATTTTTCTTTGCATATTGTTATTCTATATTGTTTTATTCTGCACATATTTCACATTATTGTGTTCAGGCAGCTTTACTACAAAAAATATTTTAGTCATTAAGAAACTAGTAGTAGATTTGAAATCAGCATAAAAATTACATTAAAATCAATAACAATATTTAAAGATAGTGCGATAATTTCACAACGAAAAATGAAGTCAAACACAAAAATTACGCTAAAAAATGAGTGTGTTCCGGACTTTTTGCCACTACTGTACCACGAGTTGAGGCACTTACATTCGACGCATGGAATAGTCTTCCAGATTGCAACAGTGAGGTGAAGAAGTTGGTATTTGGAGTGCTGACTATCTACGGATCAACATATTCCTGCGGCAAGCGTTCTCTTGCATGAATATAATTAAAAGTAAAGTAAGAAGCCAACTAACAAATGAAAATTTAGAGTCATGTTTGAAACTTAAAACAACAAATTATGAGCCAAATTTATCCAAACTTTCTAAAACTATGCAAAGCCAATGCTCCCATTGAATTTGTTGCTCAAATGAATGTTATTGTTTTGTTTCACTTTTAAGTTACATTGTTCAATAAAGTTTAAATTTTCTACTTGAATAACTATGGAAAGCCATCGCTCCCAATAAATTTGTTTGCTCTATTGTTAGTTATTCAAGTACAAGGTAGTGTTGTAAGTAAATGTTAACTGTTTTAATTTTTTACTTAAATAATAAGTAATTATCTAATAATGCCATATATATATTGTCTAATTTGTTGTAAAAAACACTACTTATATGTGAAGAAATAGATATTTTTTCTTATGAATAAATTTTAGTTTTTTTTATCAAAAAACTTTATTTATGCGAGCACTATTTATTGTTGGCAAGAAAAAGTTTTGAGGCTCTTTAAAAACTTTGAAATTTTGTAAATTGTAATTTTTGGCTCTTCCGACTCAAAAGTTTCCAACCCCTGGTTTAATGCATAGTAAATATTTTAAGAGCTTAGGTTGTCACATGCCATGTAATATATACAGACTACTATTAATTCATCAAAAAAGAAAGTTCCAAAGGGCAATGTAAATACCAGAACAGAAACCAATGTACTGAAATTAAAAGTTTTTTCTTCTGTGTAAAAATATACTGCAGATAAATTTCATATTTTGTTACACTATTTCCTAACCTTAATAATCTATAAATGTTTTCTACAATTAATAAAAATAAACTATAATATTTTATTACCATTTCTATGCACTAAAGAATATATCAAATTAATATTATAAGCTTTAAATTAAATTTTTAAAAAATAAAAGGTTAGTTTTTTTGTTTATCAGTGTGTAAACTAAGCACTTTATTTCAAATTGATTTTTATCAGAAAAAAATTCTTTTTGTATTTGTAATACGTAAATATGGATGTAATAAATATTTCTGAATGGTTAAAACTAATTCTTTATTTCATTTTTGCCAAACTTTTATGCTTCCAAACCTTTATTTGAATGAAATTTGTAGTATCCCATACATTTAACAATTTTCTAAATTGATTTTATTCACTTTTTAAAATTAAATCTCTCAACTATTAAAAATGAAACGAAAATACAATTTAAGTCTTTTGGGAATCAAATCTTTTCTACAAATGACAGTTGCTTAAAAACAAAGAATAAATTTACATTTTTATGTATTATTTTGTTCTCTTTATTTTTAGTAAACAAAAATGCAATACATAAAACATGCATAATTAGCTATTTTTCCAAAATGATGTTATGAAGTCATTTTACATTTTCCCGAAAGTTGCTAAAATATGCAATTTTATAATTTTTAATAAAAATTCAATGGCATTTTTCATAAGCATTTTTAAAGGTATTTTTTGGCAGCAATGACTTGAAAATACTGTTTTAATCATTTGCACAGTGTTTTACACCAACATTTACGTAGGATGATGACTTCAATCTGGTGATGGGAAATCAAAATATCACAACTTCACATAAAAATTAAATGTTTATAAAACAATGCCTTCTTCCATGATTTATTTCAGTTCTTGAAGATTTAAAACTTGGAATGAACTCTTAACAATGTCAATTATCCAAAAGGAAAATGATTACAATCAAAATCAATAAAATTTGTTATTTTAATACTAATTTCAATTTTTTTCAGTAATTACAAATAAGATAATGATATGTTAGATTCTAGTGCATTTACTACTTACAGGTACAAATGCATATGCAGTAAAAGAACACAAAACATTTATGAATATAATAGCTAAAAAGTTGCTAAAAAGTTTGACAATTTTAAAAAAAATTTCATAGAAATTAAAATGCACGTAAATTATACTTTAATACGAATAAATTATTTTAATTTACTGGTGAACAAAAAAAAAATTTTTTAATTACGTATTTTGGTGCTAATTTAGTTTGTAAAAATAATTAGATAAAAATAATATTAAAAAACTACGTTAAGTAATCCAAAATTTTGTAAAATGATGAATACAATTATTCACTTCTCTGAAACGGGACTTGGTAGCCAGATACAATTTCCGTTTTGATGCTGCATGTATGGATCAACTCCATCATTCTTAGCTACAGTTGATGAGTTTACAGATGATGTTGACAACATGGGAACTGACTCTCTTTCACTTTTTTATTCAACTTTACTTTATCCACTCGCCTTTTTTTCTTTGGAGGTACTTGACCATTTTGACAGCCAGTCATTTTTTTCTTCTTATTGTGACGTGCAACTTGTTTAACTAATTTTTTGTTTTCCTGTTTTAATCTTTTTATTTCAGTTACTAAAGAAGGTAATGATTTTAAACCTACTTTTGCCCTGACTAATGCATATTCAAACTCTAATCCCCTGAGATGATCCTGCATTCTAGAAATATCCAAATTTTTAAAAATCATATATAACTGGAGTTCTTTTATCTTCTCTTTTGAAAATATTAATGCCATGTCTTTTTCTTCCAATAGTGTTTTTATTTTCCACGTCTCAATTCTCAAACGTACCGCATCATCATTAGGGGCAAAATTTATGTATAGATTCGATAGATCTGTATAGTAAACTACTCCTCGGCATTCAGGGCAAGTTTCAGAATGGTCAATCCATCTAGAAACACAATCAAAATGAAAGACATGACCACATTTGGTTTGAGCAATTTCAACGACCGAATCAAACCTATCAGTACATATGACACAAGGCATTTTGAACCAAACAGCGATATCTTTTAAGAAAAAATAGCAATTCTTACTCACAGAAAACAAAAGGGTAATGAAACTACCAGATGAGAGCAGAAATGCCAGAAACTTAGGCAGCAAAGTAGAACGAAGAGGGGAGGGGGAGTAGCAAAAAGTAGCGAATCGATTTTCACTTGCAATTCATAAATATAATTTTTTTTTTAATTTTGGCAATTCTGTAAAACTTTTTTAAAAATACGTTAAAATGCTTTAATTATTTAAAATGCATTTAAATTCTTCCTACTTAATATCGCGATCTGCTGTGTCTTTTTTTTATAAATTTCTGAATTATATTGAAGCATTTGTGGCGATGAAATAAAATCAAAGCAGCAAGTTCCTCGTTCTTCCAAAGTCATTTTGACTCTGAGAATTTAATCCAACAGTTAAAGTCACATTTGATTCCTTATTTTTAACTTTGTTGACGTCGCTCTGATAAACACCCATTCCACACTGGCATTACTAATGAGTAGGCTGTAAAGCCTAAAAGGAAATGTAGCTAAATCTCCAAAAACAGATTTCTGTGTCTTTTATAATAAAAATGTGACACCAAAATAATGCTCCAACTTTTAAAAGCTCAGATTCTAAATGAAAAACATCTTTAAACTGTATGGTTAAAAAAATTTTATCCACTGATTCTTCAAAACATCCAATTTAGATTGGTCTGCTAATTCTAAAGGCAGATCATGAAAAGAACGGCGATTTGAATTTTTTAAAAATATCAAGGGAAAAATTAACTAGCTTTTTTAAAGTTACATAATTTAAAGGGATTTTGTTTAAAAGATGCTTACATGAAGTCTTGAGAAAATTATATCTTTAATTGATTTCTTTTGTAAATTCTGGAGAAATTATTTTACTTTTGTTTGTTCAAAAAGACATATCCAAAATCAACTTCCTACAGCATTTCGTGTCGTTTCGGAATTTCCCATGTTTTCATTGGTGACTAAAGTCACCAAATGTTTTGCAATGATTGTTCTCAAATAACTCATTTTTTCGAATTTGTTACACTACTTTTATGTGTGGTTGAAAGTAGCAGAACCATCAAGTGAAGTAGTGTAATTCATATTAATGTATAATTTTCAGGATATATTCATTGTAATGTGATTATCCATTATTACGAGTTATTTAATTACATATAAAGTGCATATAATCAGGGCTAATAATTAACTAAATGATTATAATGAGTTATTTCTACATGTATTAACGGTTTGAATACTTTTCTTTAAGTTGCAGTCACTATAGCAAGTGCTCTTTAATCACATTAAAATTAATAAAAAGTTACCTTCAGTCATGCATGTGTACAAATGCTTAAATGCCCTTGTTATATTAAGCATCGAAAAAGAAATTGTAAGTTTTCTGAAAAAATGATTGTTACTTTTCTTTGTGCACTAAATAAACATGTGTTTGTAATTTTACTCATTAGTTTTCTATTGGAAATTGTACTTTCATATCTGGGTTACTAAATATAATGCATGGGTATGCGACACTTGGGTCACAATGTTATTAATGCTAGTATGAACTATATTAAAAGTTTGCATTACAATTTTTATGACATATTGAATACTTTTTTTTAATTATCTTTGTATAAAGTGCCTTTAACACATGTTGATCTACTTTTTTAAAATTATTATACAATATTAAGGGAATATTTCATCAGAAAAGGTGCAATAATTATCAGAAATTCAATTTAATTATCTTTAGTCTTAAATATATTTTTCTTCTTATTGAATTACATATAATTTATAAAAAATAATAGTATAATTTATCTATAAACAGTAGATGACTCCAAAATACAAGTTAAACTTGTAAAAAAAATTTTTTTAATTTACTTCTTTAAGCTATTGTTTATCTCATATTGGATTAATATGAAAGTTTTTGATCAATAATAAAAATAAATCCATTGATGAAAATGCATTTTATTTCTACAACACAAGGAATGCAAATAAGTTAGAAAAAATTCAACACAAAATATATATATAAAATATATATATATATATCACAATTTCTACTGGTTATGTGTCTCTTGACCAGGTATTTATGTTTAACATTAAATACTCCAATTCCATTTCTTGCAAACTTAAAACTTATTTGGAGAAATGTACTCTCTCTCTATGTTATTTTGTTATCACTAATATGAATGAAAAAAGTATCCCTTTACATATAATTATATTTATACTTTTAAAAAAATGGAAAATAAAACGACATCAGGGGGAAAAAAAGATACAGAATTCTCTCTGAAATTTAACGTTTGAAAAATATATTAATAAAGATTAAAATCATTATTACATCAACAAGTTACCAAAGTTTATTATAAATAAATTAAATTGCATTCTAATCAAAATCACAGTTTCTACTAACAAGAAAGTTAATTAACTAATTATAGCATTGTTTTACCAGGGCAATCTTATCAAAAAAATATCAGTGATTTTGGCCAATTAACCACTTAACAAAATAATTTTGAAAAAGATTTTCTGTATTTCTCTTTATGATAAATATAAAATTGATACAAATACTTTTCTTGGGTCAATATTGGTAACTCATGCAACAAATTTATTCAGGACTTATAAGCTGGATAAATGTCAATATACATGAGTCTTTTAGACTTTTATATTTATGTAAAAATAAATCTATTGATATAAAATAAATCTAATCTATAATCATAAATCTTCTACACATTGTGCAAATACCAATATTAATGCATATTTGTTATAAATAGTAAAAATATTTGTACATTTCTCTCTCTGTGTGTGGGATAGGTTTATACCACACAGTCAAAGTCTGAAAAGCAGATGTGTTAATCGATACCACACAACATTACAATTTTTATTTTTTTGTAAAAGAACTATGGATTCAAAAATGTCTATTTTATTTTGATCATGTAGTTGTGAGCAAGACTTTTATTATCACAATATATAGACACAAATTTATTCTATTATACACATTTTAATTTTAAAACTTTAAGGTGGACTTCTAAATGTACTGAAAAGGTCAGGGTACTTTAACTTAATGAAATCACATTATTTGGATGTGAAACTTTTGTTGAGAACGTAAATTACTCATATAAATCCACTATGAAATGTAAAAATGTCAGAAATAGTCCAGAAAATTTTAAAATTACGAAAAATACATATATCTTTGCTTCCAAAATGCTCGGACGCCATGTTTGGCAAGCTTTATTGTAATGACTGCAGATGGCGCCACGTGTATGCAATCTACGTACAAAACTTTTAAAAGATTACTATAGAAGAAAATTGAGCATAAACTGCTTAAATACACATTAATAATACTTTATTTTACGAAAAAGAATATTTTGCTACATGAATAATGATTTTAATCACTTCAGAAACACTAATTCTGCTTTTTTTATATGAAAGGGGGAGGGGGTAAGAGAATTAAAGTAACCCTAGACTACGTCATGAGAACACGTCATTGTTAGGGAGGGGACCCTTTTCGTTGGAATGAAAGAAGGAAGTTCTGACAATTTGTTACCAAGATGAAACGGTCAAGTGACCTTGAGATAAGGTTGACGAGGGTGGGGGGAAACACATGAACAGGATAGCTGTTGATTTCAGGGGGCGGAGATTGGAATCTATTTTGGGACTGAAAGGGGTTATTGTGGGGTGTATACTTTGTTAGTGAGTGAAACATTTGTAGAATTGTCATTTCAACCAGACTGAAAGCTGGTGCAGGGAGTGGTGTCGTCAATGGATGCTATGCACCGGGGTCCTAAAATAATCAAGAATTAAAAAAATATACTCTTGCATATGAAAACTTTACAATACTCCTATTGATGTCAATATAGCGAGATGTAAAATTTATCGTAAACATTATTATTATGGATATCTAAAATTCGACAATCTTCAAAATAATTCTTGATGTTACGAAAGTTTAGTTTTTGTTATTCGATTTGGGAAGCTCCCAAGAATCCCTACCTCAACTGGACTTTTTAGAAGATATAATTTAAAAGTGGGGACTTATATTAATAAAGTAGCGAATTTTTATGAAGAAGTCTGGTTGTTATTTCAATAGTAACTCTAAAAACAATGTGAATGTTTCAAAAATCTTAATTCAGGCTCTGTAAAGAAAAATCCTAACTATATATACATAGAAAAAATATTACATAGAAGCATTTTCCATGAAAAGAGAATGTTTTGAAAATGTAATTTTTCTTCATGTTTTTGCTATAAAATTACATTTAAACAGTTTTAATGTAATGAAATAAAATGGGAAATTTTAATCGAATTGTTAAGTAATTACTACTCTGTGCTAATGGATCACATAAGCAGACTAAAAAATTCGTAAAACAGAGAATTATGCACAATCTCAAACATAAGTTATTTTTGTATCAGGAAAGGAAGTCCTTTCCGAAATTAAAGCAGCTACGTCCAAATGGACTGCACTCTTAAAATTTCCCATTAGGAAAAAAATTCAATCAATATTAGATATGTAAATTTTGAAATAAAAGATTAACTATAAATGAGAATTTTTACAGGGTTTATTAAAGTAATTTATGTGCCTGGAGCAGGATTAGCAAAAGAAAGAGAGAGAGAGAGATTAGTGTCGCTCTATAAAGCAACAAGAGGGCTATTGATCACAAACCTCGTAATGTTCAACCTCGGTTGAGTAACGAGAATGACACCTGAGCTGACATCCCTCTTTCCTAACTACCACATAAATGAGAGGGGGAATGGCCTCATCTACACGGAGGGTCTTTAGTGGCAACAGGATTTGAGCCCCTGACACTCCAGACATGAACTCGTGACCATAACCACTAAGCTACGGCGCCCACCAGGAATAGCAAAAATTCTATTGAAAAGGTTAAGGGAGTCTGATAACCAATCAGTTTTTAATATATTTGAAGTTTTCTGAGAGTTGACAATTTCAATATTTGACAGTATAGAGAGAGTGATTAGTTTAGCAATCATTTTAAAGCATTTTTCCATTCTTAAAAGTTTAATTCATTAAAAACTGGAAGGAGGTACCGCCCCCTCCCCTATTTGCCTAATGACGGACCAACTCCCATTGTACAAATTATGCAACTCTATCACAGCTCAAATTGTAAAACTGTAATTTCCTTGTATTATGTAGTTCATATGGTTTTTTCTTCATAATTGGCTGTAAAATTTGTAACACTTCGTCACGTTTAACTATTTTTGCACGTTCATGCAAAGCCTCCCTATCATAAATGTAAATTTTTCCAAACTGTGAGTTTGCTCCATTCTGTAAAAAAGATGTAGTTTCTTTTGTTAACTTCACCTTAAAAAAACCTTGAAATAAATTTATTACAGCATCATGAAAAACTTTTTTTTTGTATATAAAGAGAGATATTTGGGAGAATAATCGGTTCGTTCAGTGAAATGGCTATTAACTCTTACTTTTACTACTAAAATCGTTTCTGTTCAGTTATGTTTCAAGGTTTTTAATTTTTAACGAGCAATATTTGTGTGTTTTTACACACAGTTAAAAACCTTAGAAGCTTTTTTAGCTTTCATTAATTTTTTCCTATTGAGAAATTGCTGGGCTCAAAACATCCTTGTGTTACTAAAAGACAATATTTGGAAGAGGTGGAATACTACTGAAAATTATATGACTTAAAATCAGCCTTTTTTCAGCTGATACTATAATGAGACTTTATTGAGTTCAAGTATTCCGTATACAAGTATTGCAAATATAACTGAATTTATCTATGATATTACAAAATGTATTATAATACTATAGTAAAATAATTCCAAGTCATATAATAAAAATCAAACTTTTTAAATTGCACCGACTTAAAACTGAGAAAAAATTAGATGTTATACGTACAAACCTGGGGGTTTCTAATTTCAGTTTGTATCATTATTATTTTTATAAGTGTTTCAAAACTTTTATGAAAGCATCATGCTAAGATTAGACTGAGTCATCTCTGTCATCGTATATATATATATAACAAATGCTATCAATTTTATGTAAAACATATTTTAAATATAAAAAAAAATATATCCTCATATAACATATTTAATTAAAGTAGTGTTTTGATACAGTGTACATAATTTGGTACAAAAAGTGCTACAAAACACACACACACATATATATACTAGCCGTTACCCGCCCGCTTCGCTGGGTATTTCATGACGTTTTATAAATATATACTGTTTATTCCTAATTCAGCAACAGCTTTAGAAATCGTAACAGATCTTCATTTTAGTCTATTGACTCTTTTGGCTTCTTACATTTTAAAGTTCTAATTCTGTTCTATGTTATACATATGCTTAGTTAATTCTTCTATAATAGACTCTTCCATCATTTTTAAAGTATGTTTCTTGAAATCTGGTTTGGATCTTCTGGCTTTGTTAGTGATATTATTTTGTGTTATCAATTTTATTATGCCATGTATTTCATTCATTTTATGTTACTATATATATATATTTTAACAAATGGAAAATGCAAACCAAATTCCACTATTATAGTTCTTGTAGTTCGAAAAAAGGAATTTTTTTTGTGTCAATACGCCCCAGTAACCCCATGCTCCCCCAGGAGTTGATTCCCTAAAATACATTCTTAGTAGATCCCTATTCAACAAAAGAAACATGCTTAACCAATTTCAAGTATGTGGGTCTAACAATTCAAAAACGGTATTTTTCCCCATAATTCCCCGTGACCTCTAGCATCCCTCCTTAGGGGTTTAATTTCGTTTTAATGGAACTCTGTTCCATGAAAGGAACATACCCACCAATTTTCAAGCAGGTAGGTATAATAGTTTAAAATACGGAAATATTTATATCCATTACGCCCCTTAATCCCCCGAAATGAAACTTGTAGTTTAATTTTCGCAAAACCCATTTTGAAGCGGTTCTCTACTCTGCGAAAGGAATCTTTTACCAAATTTCAAGACTGCACGTCTAACAGTTTAAAAATGGGAATAATTATCTATAGAGCCCCCTGAGAACCCGGAAACCTCAACTTGGGGGGGACTGTTTTCACAAAACCCATTTTAGGAAATGTACTGTATGAAAGGAATCTGCTTACCAAATTTGAAGACTGTGAGTCTAATAAATTAAAAATGGAAAACAATTATCTAGAACGCCCCTTGAGCCCCACAACGCCATCTGGGGTCAATTTTCAGAAAACACATTATATAGCGGATCTTTACTCCATGAAAGGATTCTGCTTATCATATTTCAATAATGTACTTCCAGTAGTTTAAAAATGAAATTAACTATTTATAACGCCCCTTAACCCCCGTAACGCCCATTGCTGTTCGAATTTCGCAAAGTCCGTTCTTAGCGGAATTCTACTCCATGAAAAGAACATGCCTACCAATTTTCATATCTGTAGGTTGAATAGTTCCAGAGATATAGTGATTAGTCAGTCAGTCAGTGAGTGGGTGAGTCGCTTTTCTCCTTTATATGTATAGATAGATAGACAGATAGATAGATAACCCAAATTTGCTGGTCTTAATTCAGTAACAGCTTTAGAAATCATAATGGTCTCCTTTAAGTCCAGTGACTTTTTTG